>CAEFZX010014903.1:16044-63546 GCA_903066825.1 Alfaro cultratus
GGTTAGGTCTGTGATGTTAGTGTTAGGTCTGTGATGTTAGTGTTAGGTCTGTGATGTTAGTGTTAGGTCTGTGATGTCAGTGGTTAGGTCTGTGATGTCAGTGGTTAGGTCTGTGATGTTAGTGTTAGGTCTGTGATGTTAGTGTTAGGTCTGTGATGGTTAGTGGTTAAGGCAAGGGCTAGGCTGTAGAAATTAATGGAAGTCAATGTGAAGTCCCCACAAGTGATGAAAACACGACTGTGTGTGTGCGTGTGAGAGCGGCTCAGGACATGGTGTATCCCACAGCAGCGTTCAATATCAGATTGTTAGCATCCAAAGCACTGAGTGAACCCTGTGAACCCGTTTGACTCAGAATTCCTCCATGTTTGAATCTACTGGGAATAAAAATATAAAAATGGACAACTGGCATTCCTGCACATACAAAAGGAAATCTAGAGAGGCCGACGATGAAACCACGCAGGTTTTCAGCCTGAGGAAGCTAGCTGCAGCGCCTAGCTAATCCCTCACAGAAAGGTCCAAACCCAAAACCAGCTTTCTGAGAGGAAAACTTGCTAAAAAGTTTATCGTCATTTGAAGTTCAATCGTTTCTACAACTAAATCAACTTATTCATTTTATTCCAATAAGTATTTATGTTTTGAATGTTTGTTCCTCTGGTAAGGCGCAGGCCCATCGGTGGACGTCAGAATCTGTTTGGGGATTCTCTGATCTCCTTCTCTGTGACGAAGGTTTTCTATCTGCTGGACTTTAAGGTTTCCCTTCTGGGTCTGCTGTTGGTTCCCTGCTGATGGTTCAGCCTCTCGTCTCTGGACGGCGGCTCCTTTTACCCGTTCCCCGGTCAGCCCGGATGCTTCCAGCTCAAGGCTGCAGATTATATAATCTGCCTGCGGCTGGATTAAAGCAGCCAGAACGGATTTTCTCACAGCGCCGGCTGCTGTTTGACTCCTCCTGCTTGCTTTGCGTTTTGAAGCAGAGAAACCGATTAAGACACATGAAGAGAAGCAGCAGGTCATCAAAACGCTGCTTCTCAGCTGAACTAATTCAAGGCTTCAGTGAATGTTCAAATAAACCAGAAGAACTGTGAATGCTGTTCATTAAACGGGTCGCATGATTGGCTGAAACAATCTGGAATAATCCTGTTTAGAGCCTTTAATAAAGTCCGACGTTGGTCTCCATGACGACAGAAACTGGAAACATTATTATCATTCAAAACATTGAACTAAGATTGGATGGATGGATGGATGGATGGATGGATGGATGAATGGATGGATGGATGGATGGATGGATGGATGGATGAATGGATGGATGGATGGATGGATGGATGAATGGNTGGACCTTCAGAACCGATTGGACCTTCAGCTCTGACCTTCAGGGACTCTGACTGACTGGTTTTCTTCATCGTTTCTACCCCTGATGATGTCACTGCTCCTCTTCCTCAGCTGCCTTCGGCGGCTCATGTTCGTCTCATGATGTTTGGTCGTCAGCAGAAGAAAGAATCCTTTAAGATCAACACTTTCCCTTCAAACCGCAGCTTTGGGAGGAAACTTGCTTCTGCTGCTTCCCAGGTTTAGAGCTTCGGACTTGGACCAGGTTTTCATCAAACTGCTTTCACATCGTTTTACCGTTTACAGAGTCCTCCTGGTTCTGGGTGTTTGGGTTTTTGTTGTTCTGAAGGAGATTATGCCAGATAAACTGCAGACGGTGTGAACTTCAGCCTCAATTAGGCCACGCCCACCTGGCCTCCTGATTTGCATATGAAATGAGGTCACAGATGAATGAAACAGTGAAGTCTTTGTTAGTGAGAGTAAATCTGCTTTGGGCCAAGTGGTTCCTGACTGGATCAGACCTGCATGCATAACACATAAACTCTAAAGCTATTAATAATTTATTAGTGCGTATAATAAAATATCTGTTCTGTTATTTCTGCGCAATGAACCATGAAATAGCTAAACTTTTATTTAAAAAAACATGTGGAATATCTATTTGCAATAATTTATGAAAACATGAGGCTTTTATTTTAGAGTGCATGAGCTTTATTTTGAAGAGCTAACAACTCTTTTTTATCAGTTAGCTTCATTAAGCCTCATTTGCAATATTTCAAATTACCTTAATAAAGTTGTACAACATTAAGGTTGTAATAATATGAGAATAAAGTCGTCTTCATTTGAGAACAAATTAGTTAAAATACAAAACTAAAAAATAAACTCATAAAAAATAATTAAAGCAAGTGATTCTGAGCAACTTGTGAAGTTATTGTTTATTGGTTTTATAAAGTAAATATCAGTCACAAGGATTTAAACGACTTGAGTCTATTCAGGAGAAAGAATCAGACGGACTGAGCTTAGATCTTAATAACTCTACCAAAGTTTTTTCTTATAAAAATTACTTTTTCTCATAATTTTGCCACTTTTTTCTGAAAATATTATGACTTTATTCCTGAAATATTTTTTTTTTGTATTTTTTTTATGGAGCCCATAAACCAGTGCTGCCCAGGGCCTGGTTTGAGTTTGGTTCGCCTCTGCTTGATGTGTTTTAGAGGCGTTTCTTCCTCTGTTAAATCAGTTTCTCTCCATCCAGGCTCAACAAATCGATAATGTAGATTTTCTGACTTGACCTTCAGCAGGTGGACGGGCGTGGTCGCCATGACGCCTGGCCACAGCGTGGTCGCCATGACCCCTGGCCACAGCCTGGTCGCCATGACGCCTGGCCACAGCGGGGGGTGCAGGAGGTTTCTCAGAGCAGATGGAGGCAGATCAGCTTTAAGGAAAGTATCTGTCTAATCTCACCAAATGCACGTTCAGGAAATCCGTCGGTATCTTCCTGTTTCCATCCAGCAGCAGCCGCCGGCGCTGAGAGCTGAATATAAACCAGATCCTCGCCCCTCCCCCACCTGTCTCTGTCCTCCCCACCCCTCCCCCATTCTCCATCAGCATGCAGACGGCTGCAGACCCCCCTCCGCCTCTGATGTCATTTATTCATGATGGAGCTCAGAGAGACGCTCTTTTCACGCCGTGGTCACCTGACCGCGCCGCTGTGAGCTCACCCTACCGCCGGCAGCAGCCAATCACAGCCTCCGTCAGCCTCCGCCTGCTCTCATTGGCCGTGGATGTCAACAAACAGGTGAGTCAGTGAACACAACGTTGAGGAGAACATGGCAGGGAGCCTTAAAGGGCCGGTCCGTCTTATTTTCTCAGCCAGAGCATTACAGGAAAAAACACAGAACCAGTTTAATCTGAATTTTATTATTAGTGATAACATTCAGTATCTGAACTGTTTCCATTATACTTCAGTCGATCTAATTGGATTATTGGAGGCTTTAACAGATACAAAAACTCATTAAAGATTTTTAAAAATCAGAAATATCTGTTAAAAAACCACTTAATTTTTCATATAGGTAGGAAATTTGATAAATCTGTAGTACTTCTCAAGAAAAATCTCCTGCACCAACTCGCTACGACAAACAGGAAGTCGGCCATTTTGGATTAAACTTAAAATTTTAGTCACATTTTGGCTGTTTGTTTTTGATCGATCAGCTTGAAAATTGGTGCTTTTGCTGATAAGACATCAGGGATGTAAAGTTATCAAAATTCAGATTTTTTTGTGCATGCTAAAGGGGCGTGGCCAATCCTCAAACTTTGACTATGCACCAAAGGATTTTTATTCAGATGTTTGGTGGCCTAATTCCTTCTACAGCGCCTGCCGTTAACTTTAACTCATAAGTTGATATTTTGTCGTACTCTGGATTGTGTTGGTGGTGAATTTCTACGTGTCGCCGTTTTGTACGTTTGGTTTGAAATCAAACATGCTGATCTGATTTAATCCAAACTGCACAGGAAGGATCTTTGTTAAACAAAAACATCTCAGTAGGATGACATAATAATTAGAAATGACTTCTTCAACACTGGAGGAAGTGGCTTCAGCTTCCATCAGGAAAGTTTAATTTCCACCAAAACTTTGATATTTTTCATCAGTTTTTCTGCAGCGTGTGAACTTCTAGTTCTTTTGGGTCGGATATGGGCCCAAACTCCACCGATTCCTCTTGGTTTAATGTTGCTGAGGGCGTGCCAGAAGGAAAGGTGTCTGAGCATGGAGGCGTTTCCTGTCCGCTGCGCTCGGCGCTGATGACGTCACGGCCTCATTCAGCCGGTTCGGCCGCTCCAGTCGTGGTCCTGCATGCTGAGTAAAGTTTTTATGTGTGTGAACAAAGCCTGCTGGCAGCTTTTGAACAGCGGCTGTCAGCAGATGCAGCGTTCGCTGTCGCCTCGTCCATCTGAGCGTCGACCCTCAGAGCCTGGTTACCAGGCAACCGGTGGTCAGCGACCATGACCGCTTTGTTCAGCAACAAGGTGGAAGGAAGGAGGGAAACAACCAAGACTCCTGATCACTGAGCTGTTCACCACGAGGAAACGTTTCATGTCTATTTAAAGAGACAAACCAAGGATGTTTAATCTGCAGTTACATCACAGTTATTACAGCGGATCAACATAACGGCACATAATCTCAGCAAGATGGCGCAAAATTACATAACCAGACATCTGATGTTTTAAGATCATAAGTCATAATGTAGCTAAATCAGAGCTGATCCAACGTTTTATCAGTTTAGTTTTCCTTGGGTCACATTTGATCATTTTGCTAAATTTGTTTAGTTAATAACGACCCAACGATTCGTTTGCTTAAACCCAAAAATCCTGAGAACAGGAAGCGTTTACATTACTACTGTTATTGTTATTATCATTAATAATAATAATAATGCAGAGTAAAACCTACAGGTGAATCAGACTTTAACATTTTCAATGTAAAATATTAAATCACAGTTTTACAATTTACAACCTCCTTTCTAACCTAAACATGTTTTTCTCAGCCTTGTGAAGTTGCATGAACTGTAAATCTGTATTTAAATCTAGTTATTCATTAGTAATAATGCACTTTAGTTTCATATAACTAAGGAATAAGCAGGCAGAACATTTCTATTCTGCAATGATCTAAAAAGAATCAAGTCTTATAACAGCCTTATGACATCCTGCCTACAAAAAGCTCAAAGAGAAAAAAGTCCAGACTAAGAAATCATAAAACCTTCTGATGTTGTGATCGTTGATTGATTGATTGATTGATTGATTGATTGATTGATTGATTGATTGATTGATCAACGTTGGGACCAATCAGGCATCATGTTGCTTTGTTTCAGCCTGAACCCTCAGCAGAACCTGATATTTATGGAAAGTCTCCCGGGCCGAATGCATGTGGCCCATTTCACATGATTTCCTGTTGCAGCTTCAAACTGCGTGCTAACGTAGCTTAGCCGTGAACCAGACAACAAAGGAGAAGTTCTGGTCTGTTTTTCAGCAGCTTCTGTAGAAGTGGGACGGATCCACCAGATGCCGGGACAACCAGTTATTCAGAGTAAACTTATTTAAACTATTCATGCTCCTTCAGCTGTTTATATAACTATAATATATATTACTTTGCTTTGATCACAAGTCATAATCTGGCGTATTTCAAATAAGTGAAGTTGTCCAAACTGGGATCAGTACAATAAGCAGAAAAGAAGGAAATAAAATGTAATTCAGGCAAATACACATTTTTCTTAAGATTTAACTGCAATTTTATAATTAAAAAACCATAAATACTTAGAAATATGATCTGATTGTAACATTTGGGTCGAATCGACTGCAGCATCAACTTTCATTTCTTCAGCCTGGAGAATCGATCTCAGGTCTGTTAGGAGAAACTCTTCCTCAGGTTCACGAGGCTCCAGCAGCTGCTGTCATTAACACAGCTAATGAGATAATCCACACACACACACACACACACACACACACACACACACACCCACAGGAGCAGCAGATTACTGATCAGCCGATCAGAACACCTTCAGCTTCTCCCTCGTCTGCCCTTCATACTCCGTCCTTCAGCCACGCCTCCTGCTGCGCTCAGCCGCACTTATGAGTCTCATCTCCATGACAACCAGCTGGTGGAGATGAGGTCATCGATGCATAAAATTAACCGCTCTCACACCCTGACCTCTGACCTTAGTGTTTGGTGGTTCAGACTGGTTTCCATGCAGCCAGACGTATTGATACCAGTACGGTTTGGGAACTAACACAATGATTGATTTTCAATACACACACACACACACACACCCAGTTGTCGTTATCCCGCTGCCTGCTGGAACAGGAAGCTGAGGCTTCAGTTCACACAGGTTCATAAAAACAAAAATGACAGACGTGAAAACTTTACCTGGTCTGATGACTCCAGGCAAATTTTTAAACATTTTCAACAAAGTGGGCGGAGCCAAGATACATGGAGGGGCGTGGCCAAGTGTGGGATGAGAGGAGAAAGTAAAAGTGACGACCCGCGACATATTTGCTGACATTTCTTGTGACATATTTTCAAAAAAGTGACTAGAAACAAATCAACTTTTTTCCCCCCAAAATTCAATCAACCTAGTGACATTTTTCAGTTATTTGACTGGATGGTTTTATACCTGAATGTGTTGCTGGGTGATGCAAAACTGTTGGAGCCAATAGGAAAATTCAACTGTAGTACCACCATTCAACTCACAGAGGGCAGCACTGAGGCGTTTTAGGCCAAATATTACAGAATTAACACTATATTACACAAAAATTACTCAGTTCGCACTGAAACATAAAGATGGAGCTGGTTTACAGTTCAGTTTCTCTTCCTGTCCTCCGATGGCCTCCAGAGTTTCAGTCCCACACATCGCCGTCAGGCGGCCATCTTGTCGATATGAACCACTATGAAGCGATCAATGACTTTATTTAGAGGTTTTGAAAACACAATGCGCTCCAGATGAGAAACCAGTTTGAACTGGAGCCTCTCCAGTGTTCCCAGAACCAGGCCTTTCTGCAGGAAGTCCAGACCATCTGAAACAGGAAGTCCAGACCATCTGAAACAGGAAGTCCAGACCATCTGAAACAGGAAGTCCAGACCATCTGAAACAGGAAGTCCAGAACATTTTCTGAGGTTTTTAGGGGAACTGGTGCTGAGCTTTTTCTCTTCCAGGCGTTTTGACCTTCGGAGCTCGATCTGTTTCCTTCCCTTTGCAGAAGTGAGAGGAGACGCTTCCTGTTTCTAGGTATGAGGTCATGACCTCTGGGCCAGAGCTGGTGATGCTCATCGACGCTGTGATTGATCAGACTGGTCCCACTGGTGGAGCTAATGGTTCTCACAGCTCATGTCTGCATGAGGGAATCTGTCCTTGCGTGACTTTGTCCGCTCCGATTGGCTGAGCCTCGCGCTCTGCTGCTGTTATGCAACACCTTGTCACAGGTGCATTGTGGGACACGACGAGGAGGTGACCGTGGTCGATTAGGGAGAAACCTGAGGTCGTTTAATCCCCGTCACCGTGGCAACCAACCAGCTCAAACACGCACACATCAACGTTGTTATTGATGGATGTCCCGCCCCGGCCTCCAATCTGTGATGTCACACACTGAAGGAATCTGATTGGCTGAGGATTACATAACAGGAGGCACATCCATCCATCAGGACAGAGAGAGAAGAAAAGAAGAACGGAGCGAGGGATGTGTTCAGGAATTCCTGAAGGTCAAAGAATCGAGGATGAAGAAGAAAATGAAGTTTGAAACATCAGAGAGACAAGAAGGAGAAAATCCTGACATGAGGAACAAAACGAGCAATGAAAGACGAGGAGGACTGGAACAAAGGAGGAGAGAGGGGGAGAGCAGATGAATAATCTGGGGCATCGGGAGCCACGTGGCCGTCTCCATGGCAACCGTCTCCCTGAGAGAGGGCTGTGATTGGCTGAACATGTCTTGCACCGACACTGGTCTACAAATAATCTGACTGTGTGAAAATATGAGACATCAGACGCAACTTCTGCTCAGAGAGAGAACTGGCTGGTCTCTGGCGCCCCCTGGCGGACAGTTTGATTCTTCCAGGTTAAAACAAACCGCCTGCAGCCGCTTCTGGATCCCAAAGAACCGGAAATCACACACAAAGCATCCGAACATGGACAACAGAAAACCTGCAACGTTTAATGTTACCTTTACTTGAGTAATTTTACTAAGAAGTATTTTTACTTTTACTTGAGTAAAATCTCTGGATTTTCTTCCCACTAAATGAAAAACAAAAATGTTTTAACCAAAACTCCACCAGACAGATTCACAGCTGCAGTTTCTGTTAAAGTTTTATAAGTTTTTATTGAAAGAAACTGATTTGGAAAAAAAATATTTTGCCTGATTTTGTTGTTTTTTGTTATTTATATGAATTATTGTCATTTTAGTCCTAGAGATACAAAAAGTTTCACTTAATTTTATATTTTGGTCCACCTGATTGTGTAATTTTTAAATTGATCATTTGATCAGCTGAGTAGACTTTTTACCAAAGACTTTTTTACTGGCGTAATTTCTTGGTTGGATATTTTTTACCTTTACTTGTGTAAAATTAAGTTGAAGTATCGCTACTTGAGCATAATTTTCAGCTACTCTGCCACCTCTGGGTCTGATCTGCTGGGGAATTATTATTCAAAAGTCCCATTTTTCACATTTTTGTTCTCTCATTTGGGTTTCTAAAAACAAAACATCCAGCCGGTTTTTAATAATAAATGCTTTTCCATGCTTGGAAAACGAGCCGTTTCAAAAAACCTCCAGAATGTAACGCCAAGCCCAGGCCGTTACCTAGCAACCCCAGCAAAGCCCAGGCCGTTACCTAGCAACCCCAGCAAAGCCCAGGCCGTTACCTAGCAACCCCAGCAAAGCCCAGGCCGTTACCTAGCAACCCCAGCAAAGCCCAGGCCGTTACCTAGCAACCCCAGCAAAGCCCAGGCCGTTACCTAGCAACCCCAGCAAAGCCCAGGCCGTTACCTAGCAACCCCAGCAAAGCCCAGTGAAATGAAACAGAAACTTGTTTTTTTTCCCACTTTTATTCACTATTCAATCATTTTTATGTTAGTTTAGCATAAATGTGGCCACAAACCTTCTGATTTTAGTCGGCCAGGAGTTCTGTGGTGGAAAATGTAATTATTAGATTTTATATTATGACTTTATTAATCTGATTTTTATGTTATATTACCTGATAATACATTTTCCCACCACAATCCCCACTTTGGATTATACATTATGTAATGTTGTATATTTTTGACACACTAGATTTATTTAAAATGTATTTAAATGTCACCAGCTTGTAGGTTTTTGGCTCCAAATTGTTTCCATTTCATGTTTTCTACAGTTTGATGAATTTGACTGGCAGCTAATCAGAAAGCTGAGGAAGAAAACATTTCAATTAATTATTTTAACTTGTATAAGAATGATTGAAAAACTGATTAATTTTTGTAAAAACAGTAAAAAAGTTAAATTTATTATTTAAAAATGTATTGGACTCAATGCTTTTGCTTTTGTATTTTTCCTCATCTCCACCAGCCGATTCTCCATGCATCCTAATATTACTACCAAAAGTAATAATAATGTAGTTGATGTGAAAGAGCTGTCATTAATCTAGCGCACTAAAACCTTTTTCTCCTTTTTAAAGTCGTTTTTTGTCTCTGCTGTGTTCAGGCGAGGCGGTGCAGTTTCCTCTTCCGCCACAGCGGGGCGCTAGACGACCTTTCTCTGACGCTTCGGTTCGTTTCAGTCGGTTTCTGCTGCAGCCTTCATGTGTCTGAGTTGTGATGATGATTATCATCTGTTATCAGGCTTCAAAATGAATTATTGTTATTCTGTGAAACTGACACAGCAGGAAAAAGCAGAAATAATAACAATAATTTCATTGCGTTTCCACAGCAGAATGACAATGTTAACATTGTTTTGATGTGTTGATGTTAGAATCACAGGTAGAACAAAACACCTGATGTGAAATACATGTGATCAGATACATTTAAAACATTATTTTTAACATAATTATTGAAGAAACAGAACGAAAGACGTGATCTTTATTGAGGAATGAAGCACATGGAGCAGAGTGATCTGGATGACCTGCAGCGACTCCTGATTCTGTTTGGACAGAACTAAAGGGAAGTGATTTAAAATGTGACGCTGTAGCAGCTCCAGCTAACAGAAATGATTTAAAATAGGGTAAAGCTACGGATGCATCAGGTAACGGAGGAAAAAAGCAGCAGCAAGGGAAAGGCATCAAGATTTCAATCTAAAATCCTTCCTGTAATTCTTCAGAGAATCCATTTTATTGGCCAGGTCTGTTCACAAAACAGGAATTTGACTTTGGTTTCATTTTGCTGTCAATGTAGATAAATTATACATATAAATATTAATTTAGTGGTAAATAAAAAAGGATTTTTTTGAGGACCTCATTTTGACTCTTGGTTCTGAAGGACATGATATGATATCAGACCAAATGTTATGTAAAGATTTTTCTTACGTTTGTTGCTTTGTGGTAACAGAGACCAACCGACAAGCACTCAGCGCCCCCTCTGGTAGCAAAGTGTCAGAACCTGGACAATTGACCCGTTTTTATTGGATGATGTCAAACTGAAAATGTTTGGTTCTGTTTGTAAGTTTACACAATCAAAATGTTCCAGCAGCAATTTAGCTTATCTAACGTCAGAGACAAAGATGGGAGTTTATATTTCAAACTCATATTTTCACCATCTTATTAATATAAAATTAACTTTTTAGACTAAATATGTAATTAGCAAGCTAAATATTTATCTTACTAACTACATGTTTACCTAGTTCAAAGGTAAATATTTAGTTGGTTAGCTAAATGTTTATCTTTGAACGAGATAAATATTGAGACATCAAGCTAAATTTTAGTTAACCAGCTAAATATTTAGGTCCAGGCTAAGTAACCAACAATTAGTTGGTTAACTAAATATGTAGCCCTGAGCAAGCTAAATATTTAGTTAGCATGCTAAATATTTAGTTAGCATGCTAAATATTTAGTTAGCATGCTAAATATTTAGTTAGCATGCTAAATATTTAGCTAACAACTAAACATTTAGTTTGAAACTGTGACACTTATAAATTAATGAATAATATGGTAAAAAATGAACTCTTTGTTTTTCCTAAATAACCAAATTATTGCTGCGACCTTTTGACTGCGTAGCTTTACTAACGGTTCCTCAACCAGGACAGATCATTTCAAATCTCCAGCTACGTTTCTGGAGACACAGAATCTCAGCAGGAAGCCTTGGATATTTGTTTCTGCTTTAGCACCGTCTGTATTTAGTTTCAGAACATTTTCAAGTCTCTGTTGTTGATTTTTAGAAGAGTACAAAAAACCTCAAATCTTCATAAAAAAATATTTGTGTTTTGCTGCAGTTTTTTATGATGGCAAAACTTCATTTAGGTTTTTTTCTGAAGGCAGAACGTATGGATGGAGTTCTCCAGATCAGAGCGTGTCATGGTGTCAGGAGGTCACGTTGACCTGGACCTGGACCTGGGCCTGGGCGGACGGAACCTCCTGGGCGGCCGCCGCCGTCGGGACGTTGATGTTGGGGTCGTCGTCCTCCTGGTAGCACTTCCCCAGGCTCTTGATGATGCTGAAGTTGTAGCAGGCTGTTTCCGCCAGGCTGTTCTCCAGGATCCAGCCCTCTGACTCCGACTCCGGATCCCCGAGTCGGATGACGTTCTCCATGGCCGTCTGCAGGTACCGAACTCCAGTCAGAACCAGCAGCTGACAGAGAAAAGCAGCTACGCTTTAGAGTGAAAAAGTCTCTGCCGTTCGGTTTAGATGGCAGCGCAGGTTACCTCGAAGAGCCAGATGAGCAACACGGTGAGGCCGATGGACTGCATGATGCCGGTGTAGTGGTCCAGCAGGGCCTGTTGGCAGCCTCGCCTCCACAGGTTCAGCTGCTGGCTCCGCTCGTCGTAGTGCGCGTGCGCTCCGGGGTTGCTCAGGTTGTGCTGGATGCAGGGTCGGGACGACAGGGTGCTGCAGCAGCTGAAGGGAACGCTGTCCATCAGGTACTTCCCCTCCACGTTACTGCGCACACGGCTGCAGAAAACACAGAAGCATTTCTCCTCCGGTTCACAGTAGCATCACCCCACTATAGTCGTTTGTTTTTTTTAACATTTTCACTGTTTCTAACTAAAGGAAACAATTTAAAATCAGAAGCAGGGGAACCTCAGATACTAACGAGTTGACAGCTGACAGAAACCAGCCCATCGCTCTAAGCTTCACTGGACCTTTGACTATTGAGAAACGATTGCTTGTTGGAGGCGCTGACTCTGCTGAAGTTTGAAACGATTCGATCTGATTTTACCCAACCGCTGATGTTTGGCTGACATCAGTGATCTACTGCCATGCCATTTCCATGAAGATCAGAAATTGCGTGCGCATGGACAATTATCTCCCACTGCGAATAGAGAAATAGAGATGTGTTGAACAACATCTTAAAGGCTCTGAAGTTTTCCTCTTGCTCTGACTTTAATTGATCAACATCTGGTAGGATGATCAGCACAGACTGAGTGGCTTTGTTCACTTTCTCTGCTGCCATTGCTAAACTACCCAGCATAGGCAGACTATAATTCTCTACATAATCGTTCACAACTCCATCTTCTGTTTGCTGATTGAGCTCAAAGAGAGAAATCCCAGACTGGACCTGTGTAGGACGTCAACGACCCGGCTAGCTATTTGGTGTTTGAACCATCAAATTAAAAGCTTTTCTAGAAGAGATCTCAAGTTTTTAGCTTTTCACCGATGGCTGCGATCCCTCCACAAATACTGGGCTTCCACTGTATTGAATCCAGTTTGTTTATAAAAACAATTTGACTGATGGACAGAAAACTAAGATCTGCCATATAAAGACTTCATCTCAAAGCCATCTCCGAATGATACAGGAGCCACAAACTGGCTGATCCTTTGGATTCAAAAAGTCATTGTCTTAAAAAGCAACCAAACAATCTGAAAGATCCAACAGTTTTAAATTGGCTGGCTAAAAATGACCAAAAAATGTCAACCGTCAAGAAGAATTACTGAGACCTTCAGAAAGCCTGGACAAGAGGTAAGATCAAGACCTCACACAGTGTGTTTGCATAAGCCCGGTCCAGACAGTACCTGATCATTTGACTGCAGTACAGATGGGTTATTTTGAGTGATCTGAACCTGAGATGAACCCTCCTGATTAATCCTTTGATCTCAGTATCTTTCAGGCTTATCTGCAGTGGACCGGTGACCTCAATCTGAGAATCGGCTGTTCTCCGTCTTTAAAACATCCTCGCTAAAACTTTCTCTGCAGACAATTTTCCACAACAGTTCTGCGAACATCTCCGTCATGGATCAAACTCTCCTGTGGAGAAATGCAGGTCTATCACGGAAAATCCTGAAACGTAGAATCGACTCAGACTCACTTAAACCGATTCATTGAAGGACTGCATTGTTTTACCTCCATCCATCCATTGTCTTATTCAACACTTGGTCACCTGGAGTAGCAGGTGTAGGAGGAAGCCCAGACATCTCTCTCTTCAGAAACTTCTCCAGGTCATTCTGAGGAACTCCCAGGCTTTCCCACGACGCGTTTATAGTCCCTGCAAATCGTTCAGGGTCTCCTACCATTGGGACATTAACACAACCTGCTCTTCATACGTGTTATCATATTCAGATGTTCAAAGCTCAACTTAGAGGTTCCTCCGTCTTTATGCTACCTCGAGACTTGAATTCAGCTGACCTTTGGTGTGTTTATGATCTTGTTTTTCAGTCATCACTCTTATCTGACAACCATAGACGAAAGGGCAAATCAAGAGAATCACGTTGTGTTTTTACTCTTTCTTTACCTTGAATGACTTGCTTTGCAAACAAGGCCTCGTCTCTCATATCCATATCCTACTCTCTCACCGTCACTTAGGAATCAGGATACTGATCCACAAACCTCTGTCCAATCACACAACACTTTACATCTGTGCAAAATAGTTGGACCCAGGCCTGGTCTTCCAGCTCATTCTGAGGGATTCCTAGGCCAATTTTTGTCACCCAAGTGTGTCAATGAGAGCTGATTTTGACACTTTGGATGAAGTATGAGAAAGCCTTTGAAGGGGCTGAACCACTCCAAGCATCACTAAAAGCCACAGCTTGTCAATCAACTTAGACACAAGGAATTGTGAGTGCTTTGAAAATGCCAGGAACAACCCAGTGATCCCAGGAGTCCATTTCTGGTTGGACTTTCCTAGAAAACCTCCACAGATCTTCAGGACGCATCGTGACCACATGCTAGCACTGCTACCTGAAGTAGTAGTTCTACTACCTCAGAACTTCTACCTCAACTGAGAAGACTCGGTTGAGGTAGCAACATCTCCAGTCCAAGATCCCCATGTCTGACGGAGCTCCTCATCCTTTCTCTTTTAGGAGTGATTCTCATCTCCATCATCACAGCTGATGATCAGACACAATAGACCATGTCGGTCAAGTTGGACACACGAAGTGTTTGGGGCTTTTAGACATCTTGGAGATGTCAGAACAATGAAGGACAATGAATTGTAACTCTTTAATCAAGACTTAGCACCACTACGTACTCTGCAATAAGAGTTCTTCAGAGATTTTTAAGAAGCCCTCACCAGGAAAGCCTGAAGTCTTTAAAGGCTGGAATCCCCCATGTTTTAGTTCTCTCTCTGGTTTGCCACCCTGGTAGTTACTATCTTCTCTGCATGTCAATGTTCAGCAGAGGCCTGCTAGCGACCGATTTAGCTCAGGTGTGTTGAACCAGGGAGAAAACTAAAACTTGAAGCATCACCCTGCTGTACACTGACACACCTGAGTTAAAATGGGAAATTAAAGAACTTTAAAAGTCTTTCAGTAGCTCTGATTAAACTTACTCCACCACAGCGCTGTTGGTCATGTCGAGGTAGCGACTGCTGATCCACTGAATCTGGAACCAGTCTCGGTAGTCGGTGTTCCCACAGCACTGGAACTGGATCTGCAACAGATCCAGGGTTTTCTTCAGGTAGCAGCGGCCGGGTGTGTCCGTGTCCTTGTAAAAACGCATTGTGTTCCTTAGGCCCAGGTACAGGGCCTCCTCCAGCTGACTCCGAATACTGTAGCACATGAGCGCCCCCGCCAGGACGCAGGCAGTGAAGAAGAAGGTGCAAACTATGTAGGGCATCATCACCAGCTTCCAGCGTAGGAACTTGTTTGTGTCAGCGCAGTCCAGGCAGATCTTACTGCCGAGGTAGTTGATGCCACAGGCTGCTAGTCCTGTGGTGATGAGCATGTGTGGCACATAGAGGATGCCCTGCTCTGACATCACTTCCTGCCATTTCTGTATCTCTATTTTGAGAAACAAGCCCAGTCCAAACAGAATGGCTCCAGTCACCACAGAGATCCAGTTGAGCAGCCAGAGGACTTCAGCTAGCTTCTCTCTTTCAGTCTTGGTGAAGGTAATCTTTCCGACTGCCATGTCGGCCCTCTGCTTCAGAGGGACTTACGTCCAGGAGGAACCGAACATGGTCAACTCCAAGAGAGCCTCCAGGCTGCAGAACCGTTTGATCATGAACATCCCCAGGATCTCAAACATGACAACTGCTTCGTGAACAAAATATCTAAATATATTTTGCCAGTGGTGGGCACCACTAGCTAAAAGTTAATAGCGCTAACCCTTAGTTCTGCTAAAGCTAAAGCGCTAACTTCAATTCAAATTATATCTGCCGTTGAAAGAGTGCAACTCTAGAGCACCAATTTAATTTTGACATTATAAATTTACACGTTCAATAATGTTGTTAGATATTGTATTTATGTTTATATTTTGTTCTCAACAGTCTGTTTATTATTTCTTGTTTGAAATAAAATCATTGGGGAAAAAAGAGGAAATGGAACTGGTAAATAGTCTTAATGCACTTCAAAATAAGAGCATGAATTTAAATAGCTAACTAAATTATTATTCACAGTTGATAACAAAACTTAAACAGTGATGTCAAGCTTTATTCAACTGAAAGTTTACAAAACACCCAAGTAACTTAGCATGTTGGAATTTAAATTAGGGGGAAGCTAAGTGTGCTAAATGTTTTCAAAGTTAGTAAAAATGCTAAAGGTCTAAAATTAGCTTTGCAATTAGCAAACTAATGGACGCGTACTCTCCACTGGCCAGGAAGAAATCTGATCTGTTAATTATCTTCGTAGATTTTCTCCAGATTTCTCATTCCAACAGAATAAGGCTTTCAGCTCAAAACGCTTTTAAGGCTGAAAACATTTCGTACATTGCAAACATTATTTCTAAAATGTAGGTCAACAGTGCTTTGCGAAGGTGAAGGCACCAGTAAAATACAGATTTTTACATTTCATCTACATACAATTTAAACAGTGATCCTGTCCAGGATAGAGGACAACTTGCTTTCTCTTGGATTTGGACGGAAACACTCGACTCTTCAACACAGCCGCTCGCAAATGTGACTTCAACCTACAAAACTGCTGTGAGATCAACCGATCAGCACACAGCCTGTGCTTCTGGTCCACAAGGGTCCAACACTGTCAGAGGTCCAGAGTTCGTGTAGCTGAATGCTCCAAGACGGAGGAGCAGCTGAAGCAGCCAGCAGTGTGTCATAAGGAGCTTAATGAAGTATTTTAGGTTCGCCACAACTCCAAAGACACAGCAAGCACATTGGACCTGCAGACAAAGAACAAGGTCAAAGTTTTACTTCTGAAACATCTTCATTATAATTCACACTCTGCTGACGGGTTTCTGTCCTAATCAGAGAATGGATAATAACAGCTTAGAGACATTTAATTTGCAAAATAAGAGACACAAACAGAGAAATATTCTAAATAATGTGAAACGCAGCAGTCGATAGCCTCCAACATTTCCATTCTGTCAGCATAAAAACAGCAACTGAACTGAATGAAGGAAACAGAAACGTTGAAATCTGACCTGAAGCGGGGCTCTTCCCCCATCAGGAGCAGTTTTTAATCGCTACGCTCCTGCTCTGCATTCACACCAGACGGCCGTTATCCCCTGGAAAAGTTCGATCTGCCGCACTTTGAGCCATGAAGCAAACGCTGCATTTCTGGAAGGCCGGGTTAACTTCCCATGCTGCACTTGTAATCTCCTTACTGCTAATCTGGCTTGTTGTAAGCTGCAAAATCTCCCACCATCAGTTCGATTGTTAGCAGGAAGCTGAATTAAGTGAATCCACTCATCCTGCATTCAGAGTCATAAAGTGCATCAATAATGCTGGACTTTACACCTGGCAGTGTAAATGACACCCATTTTGTGCAGCTGATCTCAGTACTAAAATTAAAGATATCTTTGTTTTTACTTGTTTCTGACAGTAAAAATTAAATGTTACCACTTCCAAACCAAAAAACCAACATCCATATTTACCAACCATCTCTGCTTTCAGGCACTTGATGGTGACTGTTCAGCAACAGACATAGAAGACAAGGACAGTAGTAATGAAATCAGGTTTTCATAAAAGAAAGAGAAAGAATGTGTTCATTTGTAACTCCATACTTCTTCAAGAGAGGTAGGGAGACTAAAGTGTGTGATTATGAACCTGTTAGCTTAGCTAGCTTAGCTACAGACTAGCCTGTATTTCACCAGCATTTAATTAGTGAAGTGAAATATTTGGAGAGATTTTCATATATTTAACTTGTGCCTGTACCTTTTAACAAACTTACCAAACAAGTTGGAGTCAGCAGCTCCATTCTTCTGTTCCTATGAAAAATATGCGCAACAGTGTTCAGTGGCATGCTAGGCTAGTTAGCATGAGTGCAGAGCGTCTGTGTGGATTTCTGTGCATGTTTGTAGACTGTTGTATCTACAGTTCACAAGTAGTGAATATTGTGCTACTGCCAGTATGTATCTTCATATGTTTTAAATTGATGTCTGATCAAAGGTCAGCTTGAAAAATGTAAGATGATCGTTATTTACCGGTGCTTTGTGCATGTTTACAGTGTTATTCAGCTGAAACTCAGATAAACTGTAACATCTTCAGTACATGCAGACAACATATCAGCATCACCACTTTTAATTTTATTCACCTTAAACCAACAAGATTTACAGAGTCAAATGTCTTTTATGGATTCTATCTTTTCCTCTATCTCTTTTATCTGCTTACACACACAAATGCTGCAGCTTACATAACCATGTTTACATATGACTGCCGCAGTCATAAGTAAAGAGACTGAAACTGATTAAACTACCTTGTAGGGAGGGAAGAATAAAAGCTAAACTCGCTACAATCTTTGCCTCACCTGGTTCCATCCAGTGTTTCCCGGCGCTGGACGGTGAATGTAACTCTGGTTCTGATCCATTTGGATGACATGTTTGGCTTGTAACATGTGATTGTTTTTCAGCATTAAAGCCTGTTTTATATAAGCAAATCTCATTATTTCTCAAGGTAATTTACACGGAGGGGTTCTGGTCGGGTTCTGGTCGGGTCCTGAAACTGGTAAACGGACCCAGTGGAGCACAGAGACAAAAATGATTGATCTCCAACATGTCAAAAACCCTTCCAGTCATTTTCGATTTAAGAACATAATAAATCCATACAAGTAGTGCATAAAAACCTGGAGAAACAAATAAATCACACAAATTCAGATATAAGATTTCAAAGCACAAAATGTATAAAGTTTCCTGAAATAAACAAACTGACTGAAGCCATCAAAAACACAACATCACAGTTTTCTGCTATCCTTTGTTTTTATTACTGAGATAAACTGAAAAGGTTTTGAAAGTTACTTGAGAGCCAATTGACAAATATTAACTTTAAACAATGTTTTAAAAATGAATAAAGAGAACATTTTATTTTAACCAAACACAAACCCCACCCAACAAATTGAGCTTCATTAGTAAGAAAACTCCACATAACACCACAATTGTTATTTTGTTTGTTTTTGGTAAATAGTAAATCAAAGAAAACAAAAAGATCTTTGGCTCTGGCAGCAAACGTCGTATTTCCATCAGCTGGCTGAGCGCCTACACCTGGGACAGAGACACGGAGGAGTTGTAGGACCAGTACCCAAACCCAAACCCAAAGGCCGGGTACACCGGCGCCGTGAAGCTGGTCTGGAAGGTGTGGAGGTGGTAGAATTCAGTAGAGGAGACGGCGTAGAAAGACATGATGCCAGCAAAGACGTCTACATAAACTCCTACTCTGCAGGACATGAGGGACGCGTACGGCGCTGTGTAAACCGTTTCCTTCTTGTTGTGCCAGAAGGAGTATTGCTTTTCAGTGCAGACGAGACTCCAGCACTGGTCGTTCCAACCCAACCTGCAGTCGGCCGTGGGTCCTTTCCTGCTGATTCGTTTGTAGCTCACGGCTATGACCACGGGTCCCTCTCGCTTCACCTCCCAGTAGCTGTGGCCGGTCAGTGGGGTTTTGCCGAGCACCTGCCAGCAGCAGTAGACGAAGCGTTCTGGGTGATCAGGGTATGGCTGCTCTTCCTTCACCACAGTCACCTTCCTGTTGTCATCCGACAGCTGCAGGTTCCTGTGAGTCGTGTTTGGGTCAAATTCAATCTCACAAGCATCTAAAAAACAAGCAGCAAAACATTCGGCGTCATTTATGCTTTTCAAGTTCATGTAAACCGTGTACAATATTTATTTTGTGATTCATGAAAGACCCTCAAGGCAGCAGAGAGAAGCTTACACTTCTTTAAACCCGACTTCATCCTCTGTTCTCCACAGTTTTCCACTCTGCAGGAATGAACACAATGAGACCAGTTTAATGGCTTTAATTCAAAACGCAAAGACTTTAAAATAATGTCAGAGTTATTCTCAGTTTCATACTTGAGAGTTTCTAGTCTGCACATTTTATGCTTCACGCCGCTGGACAGCAGACTGACTCCTGTGTTTCCAGGATAGTTGTAGCTCAGGTCCAGCTCTCTCAAATGTGACGGGTTTATGTTCAGGGCAGTGACCAGATAATGGCAGCCTTCCTCTGTAATCTGGCAGCCAGAGATTCTGAAAACACAAAAAACAACAAAGTTTAATTCATATCATGCTCTGTGCTCATTTTAAATGTATTCAAGTGTAAAAGTGAAATTTAAATGGCCATAAATCAGGGTGCTGAGGCTGACCTGAGAGTTTCCAGTTTGCATTGAGGATTCTCCAGACCCACAGACAAACTCTGCAATCCTGAATCCATCAGGTCATTGTTGCTCACATCCAACTCTCTCAGGCTGCACTGGGAGCTGATGATTGTAGCCAGAGTGTCACAACCTTTCCATGTCAACTTGCAGCCTCTCAGCCTGAATGTGAGAACCAGTCACACATATCATGAGAAAGCGACAGTACCGCTAAGGAAAAAAGGTCGAGACTTGGAGTTCAGGATATTGTTAGAGGCAATGTAAGAAATCATTTTAAAAAAAGAATGGTCCAAGACCAGATCATTTCAGTCCCAATTCGATTGCCTGATAATCGGCAAAACCCAAATTTGCTGCCTTGTCGGTTTTATAAAAAGCAGTCAAGAGAGAAAGAAAGAACACATTGGAGAGCCTGCAAGGTGCCAGCCAATCACAAGACCCACCATCCAGGCTGAAACAGCTTGGAGAACATTTGGAAGATTGTCCTCAAAGACAAACTGCTAAATCAATGTTTAGCCAGCAGAAACAAAAATGTCCAGAACGATAATTAGGTGACTGGACACGGCATGCTGTGTAACACCTACAGATGGTCTTATCACAGATTCCACAGGTCAGTCAGCTATTGCAGTCTGCTGCCAATCAAATTGCTTGCATGCTATACCCTGCTAGATCTGGCTGGATGGCTCCAATAAACGGGGAGGAACCATGTTGTATCTGCAAAGGGAGACGAATCTGGCCATGGTGGAGAGGGAAAGAACTGGTTAAAGCCACGCCAGTTCAGGAAGAGCTTAATCCTAACCTGAGAGTTTCAAGCGAACAGTTTGTGCTCTCCAGTCCAACAACCAGTTGTTGGACTCCTGCATCTCCCAGGTTGTTGTAGCTCAGATCGAGCTCTTTCAGAATGGAGTTCTGGGAGCTGAGAACTGAAGACAGAACTTCGATGCCTCTCTGTGACAGGTTACATGCACTCAGACTGAAAAGGAAGGAAGACAGAAATATGGTTCTTAAGTATTACATGTTGTTTTAAACAGTTGATTAAAGAAAATATAGAGATTTGTCTCGTACCAAACCCTCTTTGCAATTTTGACCACGGGAAGCAATCGCATAAAAGCCTCTTCTGAAGACGAGTATTTTTTCAGGTCAAACATGTCTATTTCTTTTTCTGCCAGTAAGATGAAGACCAAGGTAGAGCACTGAGCAAAGGACAAGTTATCCACAGTAAGACGTCCTGAACTCATGAACTTTTGGATCTCCTCCACAAGAGAATTGTCATTAAATTCATTCAGACAGTAAAGCAGATTGTTGCTCTGTTCTATAGGCAGATCAGCATCAAGCCTGTCCTTGATGTACTTGACTGCTTCCTGGATGACCTGGCTGTTGTCTTCAGTTTCTTTGACCAGACCTTTTAACAGACTCTGGCTGGACGGCAGCAAAAGACCCATTAGAAAGCGTACAAACATGTCCAGGTCTCCTTTGGGACTTTGCAAGGCTTTGTCAATAGCAGTGTGGTAGGGATTTAATTTGCGTCTTGCTAGCATACCCATCCAACTTGACTGCACGTCTTCGAGCACATTGAGCTGTGAGGTCATGAAGGAGAGATGAACATACAGAGCAGCGAGGAACTCCTGAACGCTCAGATGGGTGAAGCAGAACACCGTGGCCTGGCTCTGCTCGCCTTCTTTCTTGAAGATCTCAGGAAACATACCAGTGAAAACTGACATCGATTTAATATTGATACCAGATGCTGTAAGGTCTGATTGATCGAATACAAGATTGCCTTTTTGCAGCTGCTCAAAAGCCAGTTTTCCTAAAGTTAGAATCTTTTCCTTGCTTGATGGATTCCACTGTGTCTCTGCCTCTGTTACGGCCTTCTGTCTGAACTGGACCAGCAAGAATTTGATGTAGAGCTCAGCTAGAGTCTTCGGGAGTTCTTCTTCTTTGTTCTTCAGCAGGTCTTCTAGGACTACAGCAGTGATCCAACAGCAAACTGGCATGTGGCACAAGGACTTCAGGCCTTGGGATGCGTTGATGTAAGGCATGATTTTGCTGACCAGTTTGTCATTTCTACATTTCTCCCTGAAGTACTGCAGTTTCTGAGCATCATTGAACCCTGTAATTTCAGTTACCATGTCAACATGTTTGGAAGGGATCTGGCTGGCAGCTGTAGGACGTGTGGTAATCCAGATGTTTGCAGAAGGAAGCAGAGTTCCTTGAATGATGCTTGTCAGCAGTACGTCCACCGACGTGGACTCTTTAGGGTCAGTAACTTTCTTGTTACCAATGAAGTCCAGTGGAAGTCGACTCTCATCCAGACCATCAAGGATGACAATGACCCGGAACTCCTCAGAGTTGGAGATATCTACCTCTCTGGTTTCAGGAAAGAACAGTTGAACAAGGTCAACCAACTTGAACTTTTTGTGTTTCACAGCATTCAGCTCCCTGAAGCTGAGTGGAAATGTGAAGTGGAAGTCTTGGTTGGCTTTGTCTTCAGCCCAGTTTTGTGTAAATTTCTGCGTTAGGACTGTTTTCCCAATGCCGGCCATTCCAGTTGTCATCACCATTTTGATTGGTTTCCCTGTTCCAGAGTGGCCTTTAAAAATCTCATCATATTTGATGGTTTTTTCTGGTTTGGATATTTTCCTGCATGCGGATTCAATCTGCCTGATCTCATGTTCTGTGCTGAATTCGTTGGTTTCTTTTACTGTCAGGTTCATTTCTATAAAAATTTCCTCTTGCGCTTTTGATTTTCTGCCCTTTTGGGGGTTTTCCACTGAGCCTTGCAGCTTTTTCAAAAGCCTGGACTTGAGATTTCTCTGGCAGTCAGCAAAGCCCTCTGAAGGAGACAATGACGGACAAAATAAATGAGATTATGTTTTGTTAAACAAGAAAGCTACTAAAATAAACTTCAGCATCTGTGTCAGTCCTAAACCACGTCCAGTATTTACATTTTTGGATGTCTTGTGATGGATCTTTCATGACCAGAAGTGATTAATCGACATACCTGACACTGGTTCCCCGTTTTGGCCGGCCAGAACCTGAACAAGGTCATTACGCTCAAGCTTCCTTAAAATCTTTTTGGTCACCTCCAGAATACTTTCACAGTAGGTCTGTATCATCTGATCCACTGTGTCAGTCCGGTCTGCTTTTTCTATTCGACTCTTTGGGATCATTGGAAAGTCTCCCAAAGCCTCTGACTTTTGCAAATACCATTTAAACTCTTTAAACTCAGTATCTACAAGATCTTTGAGCGCTCGCAGAACCAGCTCCTCAGATGTTGGGACAGCATTCTTCTTTGCCTGTGAAAGAGGGTTAAAATGGGGTTCAACTGATCAAAGACTCACAAAAACGTCTTACTGTTGAAAAACATACTAATGGCAATGATTAAAGCTGCATGTCTAAACTTTTAAATGCTCCAGTAAGAACTGTTGGAGCCATATTCTGAAATTAGTACCAATATCATTAGTATGATTGGTGTCTGTTATTTTATACTGCTATCATGTTCGAAATAAATACAGAAATAAATAAATGTAATTTCACCAAAGGTTCGGCCAGAGAAGTCAAAAGAACAATCAAGTTGTAGAAAATCCCATGTAGAGCTTCAGAAACTCTAGTTTCCCCATGAGAACAATAATCAATACCCTGGGATGTAATGGCTTCATTTACACTCACTGCTCAAGACTCCACTGCTGAAGAAATGGTCAAATTAGTTGCAGCTAAATATTTTTGGCAAGCTTTGTTACACATCATGTTTAGAGGAAGAGTAGTTTGGCATGTCGGCTCAGAAACGGCAACCAGAGGTGAAGTCATAGTCGAAAAAAGCTTTACTGCAAAGAATTTACTAGATTCCTCTGGATTTCTGCTTACAATTACTGCATATCTATCGTCTTTTTGTTTTTAACTTTGGTTAATGTTCTAACTTACATGTTTCAGCCTTAAAATATGAACCGATTTACAACATGGTAACAATGACTTTCTCAGTAAGACTCTGTTGAAATGATAGGTGTCACAAAACGACTATCAGTTGAGTACATCTGTCATCAAGTCAAAGTAAAAGTGGATCCCACTCACAGAGAAACATGCTTGGCTGCTTTTTTATGTGAGTTCAGACATAAACGTTGTCAGAACCATAACCCTCCAAAAACACAGCAGTGGCTCAAAAAGGCTCCAACCTGATCATTTATCTAACACAAACCAAACTAATTACTACATAGAGGATCAAGTTTGAGCTTTTTAGCTTGTAACAAACAATTTCATGACAAACGGCCATGTTATACATCGAGTTAGCTTCTTTACAACCAGAATGATGTGGAAAAAATGTAATCTGTTCAAAATTATTGGCACCAAGCAAAGAAAACATGTAGAGAGATTGCTGAAAGTTTGAGACGTGCAGATAGACTCGAGTTGTTGCTTAAGTCCTTTCCTTTTTCCTCTGCACAAATAAATGCCCTTCTGAAGTCAGTTTTTGTGTTAAAATATATATTATATTACCAGTGCCCTAACTGTCCCCAAAAAACCCAGATCCATTTTGAGTTTATGTAATTAATCTGTTATGATTTTATAATCCATCAGAAAGAAAGAAAACATCCTTCACCCAAAGAATAACAAGAGTTTATCAACAAATGTCTTTTTTCCCACTGAACTCTGATTGTTTCCTTATAAACCACAAATCTTTCCAGATATTTCCTGTCATCTTTTCATTGGTAGTTTAGTCAGATCAGAGATTCGTGGCAGAAATAATTCATCCTGCCCAGGTGAGACGCTCTTACCTTCTTCATGGTCCCTGAGCTGCAGAACAAACTCTGACACCAAAACCCCACAGCTTCTGCTGTTGGTTCAACTGTCACTACCCACTCATATATGACCTGGTCGCCATGGCAACGGGAGGGGCGGAGCTTCAGGAACCCTCATAAAATCTTTTTAAAAAGTTTGATCAAACTAAGTGTGTCAGAAACAGGATTGTGAGTTTTATCTTCTTTACAGTGAAGTTATTTTATTGTGTTGAAAGCGGAGGAGGAACTTCCTGCCCCAAGCAGCCGATCTGAAGAACCTCTCATGGGATTTCAGTTCTTATTTTATGTCAAATGTTTCCATGTTTCCATCTTGTGAGTCTGATTCTCTCTTTAATTCATTAATGTGAACAGCTGAGGCTCTGTGTTGCTGAAGGACGTCTTGGTCGTCCTCGTTCTTTCTGCAGAGCCTGGAATCAGAGCCAGATTTCTGTGGAACTTCATTCGTCCTTCAGATCAGATCAGCTACAGATTATTTACTCTGTAAAATGAAAAATGAAAACCTGATGACAGGTTTTCATTTTCACTCTGGTTTTCTACTACGATCAGAAACATTTCAACCACAAGCAATTAATCCTTAGTTAATATTTAGTTTTCCTTCAAACTAAATACTTAAATTTAACTTACGTATTTAGACTAAATATTTACTTAAACTAAATATCTAGTTAGCAATCTACATATTTAGTCTGATACTTATTAGTTCCCCATATTGAAGCCGCACAGATCAGATTTTTGGCGGTTTGTGTCGCATTCGCCACAGTTTGAAGTGAATCAGTGGAGCACAAAGTTTGACGAAGGATTATGTCTGATTTGACTTTTTCTGTGTGTTTATTTTTGGTTTCTGTGTTTTCCTCTCTTCCCCCTGATTGTTCCCAGGTGTGTCTCATTCCCTGATTACCTCCTGTGGATTTAGTGTCACCTGTGTTTCTGCGTCTTTGTCGGGTCCAAGTCATACGAGTCGGGTCCAAGTCACACGAGTCGGGTCCAAGTCACACGAGTCGGGTCCAAGTCACACGAGTCGGTCCAAGTCACACGAGTCGGTCCAAGTCACACGAGTCGGGTCCAAGTCACACGAGTCGGGTCCAAGTCATACGAGTCGGGTCCAAGTCACACGAGTCGGGTCCAAGTCATACGAGTCGGGTCCAAGTCATACAGTCGTCTCGTCTTGGCGATGCTGTCCTGCTCGTTGCCAGTTGCTACCAGCTGAACTTTAACCTTCCGCTCTGCTGTGCTGCCTGGTTCGTTGATTGTTGGACTTTTTCATCATTAAATCCTCATTTTCTCAGCCGTTCTGGGTCCTCACTGTCTGCCTCACCGCAGTTCATGACAGATTAATAGTTTGCGGTTGAAATGTTTCTGATCGTGGTGGAATGTGGTGTTGGAATGAGAACCAGAGTGAAAATGAAAATCTATCATCAGGTTTTCCTGCCAACAGTCGGTAAATTATCTGGAACTGGACAGATGAAGTTCCACAGAAATCTGGTTCTGGTTCCGGTCTGCAGAAACGCTAATGAAGTTTCCTCCTCCATGTTCAACACAAACTCAATAAAATAACTTCACTGTAAGGAAAAATAAATCTGCACAATCCTGTTTCTGACGTGACTTACTTTGATCAAACTTCTTAGAAACATTTTATGAGGCTTCCTGAAGCTCCGCCCCTCCCGTTGCCATGGCGACGAGGTCATCATGCTGGGGATAGATGAATTGGTAATTATTTACTAAAAGGCAAATGACCAAATATTTAGTTTCAGGATAAATATTTAATTAAAACATTTAGCCTGCCTAAATATTTACCTTCAAACTAAATATGTGGTTTGAGGCTAACTAAGCATTTAGATGCTAATGAAATATTTACTTTGAAACTGTGACATTTATAAATGAATTAATAACTTGTGAAAAATGACTGACATAAAAGCGTTTGTTTTTTCTTTTGGACTAAATAACCCAAATTATTGCTGTTAGTTTTTGGCTTTAATCGGCTCTTTGTGGTGAACGACTTTCCAGAACCATCCCAGGTAAATGATGGCTGAATAAATGTTCAGATTTGAAAAGCTTGTTGTATGACAGCTGTGTATTTATATTTCAGTAGTAAAAGCACGTTGCCGTGGAAACGGAAACAGTTACTGTACTTATTTTACAGTAACGGTTGAATACTGACTGATGCGTCGCTGCATGAAATCAGTCCGACTGATTCTGCTCAACTGTTGGACTTCAGGCAAACATTTGTTTTATTTTCAGACAGTTCTGCTGAATATTTACTGATTTGATCAGGAAAAATCTGCTGGACTTCAGCAGTGACAGCATCGCTAGATAGATAGATAGATAGATAGATAGATAGATAGATAGATAGATAGATAGATAGATAGATAGATAGATAGATAGATGAGCCTCAACCGTCTTGAGTTACTTTAAGTTTTAAATTCATTTGAGTTTTTCTGTTAACAACTATTGAAATCATGCTGTGGTTCAGGCAACGGATCTAAATCCAGGACAGTCCTGGAAGAAAACCTGTTAGGAGACCAGAGTCTGGGTTCAGTTTCCAGCAGGAAACCCACCCAGAGCGTACAGCCAGCTGTATTATGGGATGGCCTAGTCCAAGTCCAGACATAAACCAACTGAAGACTTGATGTTGGAGGAAACCCGTCAGGCAGAGGCGGTTCTGTAGAGTTTTGAGTGCACTCCGCACTTTTCAGATCTTTATTTTTAAGGCTGTTGATCGGTTTGAGGTTCTGGGCCGTGAAAAAGTTCAGAAGGACTTTTATAGATTTAAATAAGAACTTCAAACATAACCATTTTTAAACTGAGATCCGCAGCCTCTCTGCTCGGTTCACTGACATCGGAGCCGGTTCGTGTTTGTCACGTCATCACGTGTCTGAAGTTCTGCAGAAATGAGACCTGCGCAGCGGTCCGACCGGTTCCGGCTCCTCAGGAATGAAGTTCGGGAACTGTTCCCCGCTGATCCGGAATCATCAGCTTTAAAAAGAAGGGAAACGGGCTGCAGGTCTCATCTGAGCCTCGGGGTGTGACGGATCAGAGAGCTGCTTCCTGATCCGGACCAGAACCGGCCAGAATCACGGTCAGAACCCGCAGCTACTTCAGCGAGCTACCAGCTCCCTCTAGTGGCCACTGGCCGTAAAACAACAAATTGACAAATTTATTTTAAAATAACATTTAACAGGAAAACTTAAAATGTCACGACATTATAAATCTTCCATATGGTAGAAAAGGTTGAATCAGTAAAATTTAATTTTAAATACACAGATATGAGTTTCCAACATGATCAGATTCACGACTAAAATCAAATTTAATCAGAATGTCCTTTTTTTGTCATAAATGCAGCAATTTTGTTTTTTCTTCCATTAAATAAATGTGTGTTTTGTCCATATTGTTAGAATTTGAGGTCAAATAAAAGATGCAAAGTCAGAAAACTGAGACCCACAACATAACTGTAGTTATTTGTGTTAG
Source organism: Alfaro cultratus (assembly GCA_903066825.1). Taxonomy (NCBI): domain Eukaryota; kingdom Metazoa; phylum Chordata; class Actinopteri; order Cyprinodontiformes; family Poeciliidae; genus Alfaro; species Alfaro cultratus. The sequence goes on from CAEFZX010014903.1 coordinate 44,239, forward strand.
TTATGTTTACAACAATATCTGCTACAAATTCATTTAAAATTTATTAATTTAATTTATATTAATCACTTTTAAATTTTTTATGTCTAACTTTTATGTTTTCTAACTCAGAAAACCTGAGTTTTTTTCTTTTCAGTTATGTTTATATGACATATATACGTATATATATTATATTTCTAGATTTTTTCTTATTTTACATTTCATAAATCTGTTTTTTTTCTTTTCAGACCTTAAAAAACCCATTAAAAAATAAATAACCGCAAAAAAGTTATTTACTGCATAAAATATTTTCTTAAAACGAAGAAACTGACACTAAAATTTTAAATTAAATTTAAAAATCAATAATACTTAATTAAATAGGAACAAATAAAATTATGCAACTAATCTTATAATTTAATTTGATGTGATTATTTGTGTCCTGATTCGTTTCATCCACTGTCAGTCTGAAAACAAGTGAAGCTCCTTGTTTACTTAATTGTTCAGATGATGTCAGTGTGTGTGTGTGTGTGTGTGTGTGTGTGTGTGTGTGTGTACCAGTCTCTCTCAGCTCTTGTCAATCACCACATGACGTCATGTATCTGGAGCGTTTCCGGTGCAGGAGGGCGGGGCATGCGTGTTCTTTTGGGAGAGACGCACAGATCTGTAACGTCCTCGTTCAACAGCAGAGACCAACTTCCGCGCACTGAATGTGAGCCTTCACAATAAGAGCATGATACCAGGGTAAACATCTTTGTAAAAAAAACAAACAAGTTTTGACCAGTTTTATGATTAACATGTTTTTGTGTTTACTTTTTAGTATTTATAAGAACAAGTGTACAGTGTATTATTAATAACATTTATATATATATATATATATATATATATATACATATATATATATATATATATATATAAAAAATTAAAACACTTTTTAATTTTTGCATGAACCTACATGCCTCAATGTTGCTGCTACACCTCAAGTAACTCCCCAGTGGCTGGAAATAAAATATATTTTATTCTAAAAAGAACAACTTTATTAATAATAATAATAATAATAATAATATAAAGGAACTTATGTAAACAATTTAATTGCGCATCACGAAGTTACTACCACTGCGACAGACTTGCGACCTGTCCAGGCGACCTGTCCAGGCGACCTGTCCAGGCGACCTGTCCAGGCGACCTGTCCAGGTGACCTGTCCAGGCGACCTGTCCAGGCGACCTGTCCAGGTGATCTGTCCAGGCGACCTGTCCGCCTCTCGCCCGAAACCTTCACTGGAGAGACAGCAGCTCCTCCCAACCCCACTGGGGACAAGTGTGTTAGAAAATGGATGGATGGATGGAAAATTACTACCAAGTTTAATTTTTTATTTATGAAATTTTTTTATTTAATTAACTCAATAATAAATGTAAATAGTTCATGTAACACCTAAAAGAAATAATGTATGAAAAGAAGCAGAAAGACGTATTAACTTATAATATCTGCTCCCTATACACATAAAAATAAAATTAGCTTTTCAACTCAGAAGACTATTACAAATTTCAAAGAAACAAAAAATACACTACAAAATAAAAACTTATTCAACGCTGCTGAATAAGCTTCTTTTATTTTGAAGCTCTTGTGACCGGAAATGAGGCTCATCACTTTCAACTTGTTCTGGATGATCCGACCTGGATTCAGCCATATTCCCACTGATCAGCCACACCGGCAGGCGCCTCAAACTGACCAAAAACCGCCTGTAGACCCCCGGTACGCCGCGGCCCGATCCCGACGGACGCCCCGAGTCCAGTCGGTTCAGGTTCGGAACTCCTGGCTGCGTTCCCGTACTGATAGACCGACCGGCGGACATGGAGCTGCGGCGGTCAGCCTGAGAGTCGACGCTCTTACCGACGTCCCGATTTCTGAGCGGAAAGTCCAGATTTACCGGATTAAAGCCGATGTGCAGGGCGGACAGCCGCGGGCCTGTTGGCTGTTCGGCTCACGACGCGACGGGCCGGCTGTAACGGAGCGCAAGGCGGCCAGAACTCTGCGACATCCCGGCGGCTCAAAATGTCGGGAATGTTTTCCCGGAGCTAACGGGCTAGCTGTTGCTAGCAGCCTCGGCAGGAAGCGGAGCCTCGGCGGCGGCGCAGACTCGGTGAGCGGGGCGGGCGGCGGCGGGAGTCGGATCGGGGGAGCGGAGCGTCCCGGCCGGGGAGGATGTCGGCTCAGGAGCGGCTGCGGCGGCTGGAGGAGCTGCTGCTGGAGCAGAAGGAGGCGGGATGCCTGAGCGTGGAGGCGCTGCTGGACCTGCTGCTCTGCCTCTACACCGAGTGCTCCAACTCCCCGCTGAAGAGGGAGAAGCACATCACCGAGTTCCTGAACTGGGGTAAGAACCGAGACCGGAACCGGCTCTTCTCACTGAACAGGTCCGGACCGGTAGCATCTGAGGGGTGCTGGATGATCTGGACGGGTTCTGCGGGCTTCTTCCGGTTTGGAAATGACAGGAGCTTTGATAGGAGCTGTGGAAACGAACAGGGATCCGTTCTGGGATCCCTGGGAAATCTGAGGGTGTGGTCCAGGGAGGAAGGAGTAGAAGAACCGCAACTGAGCCTCTAATGATGCGGAGAGGATCCAGAGTCACTGATTTCACAAAGACAAGCTCTAATTCTTCATCTGGATTTGGACCACAGATCAAGCTTTAACTGAGCCACTACCGATTTCTGGTTTGCTTAAATCTACTGCAGGCCTCAATTTAAAGTTTCATGTTAAAATGTCATCAAGCTCAAACCTGCAGTGTTGTTTTCTTCTATGCATGTTTGAGAAATCCTTAAATCTCCATGGCAACCAGTCAGCTGTCCAAAACGCCTGGGACCTAGCCCCACCTTCGAGATGCAGCTCCTCCCCCTCTCAGCTCCTTCAGACTAGCCAGCAGCAATTAGCCACCAGCTGCTGAGCTTATTAAAGGAGCTGTTGCTCAGAGAAACGCTGGTAAAAACCTTAAAGAGTTAATAGAGGAGACATGTTGGGATGACTTCCTGGAGGCGGAGCTTCAGAAAGAGCAGGAGATTTTAAAGAGACAGAGGCCCAATATATGTAGCATTTTCTGACAACAGAAGATAACAGTTTCTGGATTATGCTATGTAATGACACGGTCTTTCTGAAAAACACGTTACTGCCCCTTTAACAAATAAATCTTTAAAAAAAATCAGATAATCTGCAAGTTTCTTGATTCAACAACTTAAAAATGTAGATTTTTCTGCCCATCGCCAATGAGAGGAGCCCGAACTGGGCTGACCCGGTCCAGGCCTGGTTCTGCTCACAGCCAGAACCAGGCCCGGCTGAGCGTGGAGGCTGCAGCTGCCTGGTGGCCCAGTTTGTCCTGGTTCAGTCTGTCCCTGTTTCAGAGCCTGTCCTGATTTAAATGACCTGGATCCAGGAGCTGCTTAAGGCTCAGATGCTCCGATCGGGTTCTGCTCGGCTGAATGAAGCATGAAGACACCAGCAGAATAAATGGACAGAACCATAAGAGCTGCTGTAAAGCAGAATCAGAACTGTTATTATCTGTAATGGATCTCTTCAGAACAAAGTGAATTCAGAGTCAGGCGTGATGAGAGTCCAAACGCATTTGTCACTTTTTTTTTAAATTCACAGCTGAATGAAGAGCAGGTTAATATTTATATCATCCATTTTCTCCACGTAGGATCAAAATTCTACCTACAGGTTAAAACATCTAATATTTATCTCTTCATGGCTTTGCTGGCAGTTTAGTGTTTTCAACAGATTTCTGGTTGGATTCAGAACCAAATGCTTCGTTTCCCCTCGGTGGTACCGAACGGGTCGGTATGCTGTTATGGTCCAGCTTTGTGATTGGAGGCGGGATGAATTCCCATCACACTACAGATGTTGACGTACAATAGATCGCATCATCTTAGAGGTTCTGTGGACGTGTTGAGCGACGCCAGGAGCTCCGCCCTAACCGGACTTCACCGTTGTCAACTGAAACGGACCCAGGAATGGTGTGGTACCGGACCGTCCGTTGCTGTACCACTCAGTGGAAATGTCGGTCTGTGTCATCCCTTCCAGAACCGGGTTGGTTCTGTGTTTGGATCATCGTCCGGCCGGAACCTGTTGGTTTGAGATTGAGAAAACGTAGCCACAGCATGATGCTTCCTCCAACGTGCTTGACTGATTTGAAGGTCTTGTCTTCTGTCTCAGTCTTGGTCTCATCTGAACACCGGACCTTCTGGACCTTCTGGACCTTCTGGACCTTCTGGACCTTCATCTGCAGGATGAAGGTGTTGGTTTGGTGTCTCTCTCAGTTCTGGTTATCCAGTCATTTTGGGTCAAATTGTTGCCGTTCCAGTCAAACACTGATCCCAAACCTTCATCCAAACTGGCTCCAGCATCAAACTTGTTGGACTTTTCTAAAAAACTGGGTCAGAAACCAACTGGGAGACATTTAACCAATTATTGATGTGGGTGTATGTTTACATTTAAACCTGGTCCAATCAGTCCTACAGAACCATTAAAGGCCCAGATTAACCCGACCTTCCTGCCGATAATGAGGAGAAACGAGCTGCTGGTCGCCGGGGAAATTCAGACGTTTCTGAAGATTTATTTAATCTGAAAACAAACTGAGGCTCCATCACGTGTTGCCATGGTGACGCAGCAGAAACCCTTCTCTGAAGGGGATAAAGTCTCTGGATCTGGATCGGATCCATCTGGAAAGTTCTCCAGAACTGGCCTGGGGTCCTGCCTGCGCTCCGGTTCAGTTCTGGTTCTGGTTCTGTGGTTTCTATTCTGGGCTCTGCTTCAGAGTGACCCAGATAAATCTGATCCCAGATCAGATGAATTAAAGATGCTGCAGGGCCGGCGGTCTGCGGGGCCCCAGCGCCTCCAGATCGGGTTGGTTCTGTTGGTCCGGTGTTCTCCAGAACTTCTGAGGTCCGACGTGTGTTTGTGTTTCTGCAGTGAAGCCGTTCACCAGCCGAGTGAAGGACATGCGGCTGAAGAGAGACGACTTCGAGATGCTGAAGGTGATCGGACGAGGAGCCTTCGGGGAGGTAGGACTCCTGATCCGGTTCTACTCTGGTCCGGTTCTGCACCGGTCCGGTTCTGCACCGGTCCGGTTCTGTCTGGAAGTTGACCCAGTTCTCCGGGTCTGGATAGAAATGGAAAGGAAAAATAAGAGAATGTCTCTAATTTCCAGACTTTATTTTCCGTCCTGGTCTCTTTCCTTCTCTGTGACCTTCATCCCTCCTTCATGTTTTTCTTTCACTCCTACATTCCTCCCTTACATACCTCCTTCTCTCCTTCCTTCCCTTGCATCTTTCTTTCAGTATTGCTTCTTTCTTTCTTTCTTTCTTTCTTTCTTTCTTCTGTTTTTTGTAAGCATCCCTCTCTTCTGTCCTTGTTTCCTTTCCTTCTTCATCTCCCTTCTCTCTTCCTTGTGGCCTTTTATCTTTCCTTTGTTTTGCAAACTTCAAACTGAATATATAATTGTTAATAAATATAAATAAATGTATTTAAAAACCAGAGGAATAAAAAATAAATAATCTCTTTCCACTTCCTGATGAAAATCCTAAACTTCCTGAGTGGAAACGGTTTTAAAGCTGAAGCAGCGTTTTGGGTCTAAACCGGGCCAGAAGAACCTAGCTTAAAAGTGTTGGTCAGAACCCAGAACCTGGGTCCATGGGCTGCTGGTCAGGCTGGCTGGTGAACTTTGACCCCAGCATGATGTTTGCTCTGGCTGCAGCGCCGCAGTGCAGCTGCTGTCGGTCGTAGCGCTGCGATAACGGGTCCAGTCAAAGTCCAGGTCCAGCAGGGGGCCGGGCCTCGGAGTGTAAACACCCCAGATGGTTCTGCTGCAGCTAAACAACCCGTCCGAGGTCGCCGTCTATTAATATAGAGCATCATATGTCAGATGAAAAGCAGCTGCTGTTGCTATGAGTTACGACTGTAAACATCTGGTCTTCAATATGAAGTCATGCTGATGTTCGCAGGGAGGCATCGAGTAAATTCAGCCGACATCAACGTCCAGGGTGAATGTTGGCTGATAATTACAGACATCAAATATATTCTGACCGACCGCCGACCTCTGCTTCAGTTAAACGCTCGCATCACGGTCACATGACCCAAACCAAGGTCACATGACCCAAACCAAGGTCACATGACCCAAACCAAGGTCACATGACCCAAACCAAGGTCACATAACCCAAACAAAGGTCGCATGACCGCCTCCCTCCCCATCGAAACACAAACACAGATCGGTCCGGTTTGACCTATCACACCGATGCTGTGTGAAATGTCACAGTAGATGAAAATTGAAACATTCAAAATAACATCCTCAGTTATGTAAAAACATTGTTGCGCTCACTTGTGATATTTTTGTGGTTTGTGGTTTTTCTGGGAAAGAGTCGGTGCGCTCAGGAGGAAATGGAAACACATTTACTAGATAAGTTCAGAAGTAACAAAAGCCTTACCAGAGGCACCACACTGAAAAATTTAGTTACTTAGCAACCTCTACTTCCTGTTTATCACAGCCATGTGTAGCTGTGATAACAAGGCAGGATTGATTCACTCCAACCCAGAAGATGGAAACACAAAATTAGCATTTTCTGTTTTGCAACATTTGAAAAAAATTGCTCAAAATTTGCAGGAGAATTGGATGGAAATTGGCTACTGATTGGAATAAAATCAAAAAGTTGATTTAGCTGAAAACCGATTGAAGTTCAGATGAAGCTAAATCTGAATGTCATCTGCGTAACGATGAGTCAAGATGTTTTATTTCCCTCATACGTCTGGGCAGACGCTGTTTGGCTCAGTTATTAGCATGTTAGCTTTGCAGCGAGCCGTTCGTGGGTTGCTGAGATGCTAGCAGCGTCCTGACTGCCTGGTTCTGCTGAGTCCTGGAGCGTAGAAAAGTCACTCTAGATCAGCAGGAAGTTGTCTGGATTCCCTCCTACAGGAAGTCCTTCCTGTTGGCTGTGGGACTTATTGTTTCCAGCTCTGAATGACTCCAGGCTGGGATCGGTTCTGATCCGATTGGACTCGTGTTTCTGTCCGTTTCCAGGAGCCGAGCTCAGACGGAGGTTAAAACCTGCAACCAACAGTCACAGAGTTTCTAGAGCAGCTCTGAATTTCCTTTGGGTTTGGATTTTATTCCAAATTCCTGAGAGTAGGAAGGATGTGGACGGGATGAGATCCAGCAGGAAGTGAGAGTTTCCTGCACTTCCTGTTCAGGCTGCAGCGTTCCTCCTTCGCTCGCAGGTTCCTCAGGAACGTTGCTGAACACTCGCTTGAGCAACCAGCTGATCCACGCTGCTGCTGCTAGTGTGTGTGTGTGTGTGTGCATCGCCCACATACCAGAGGAAAGGTGTGCCGCAGCCACACCTGCCCGCCGCCTCGGGACTCAAACACACTTGCAGCGCCGTGTTGCTGTGCTTGTGGAGAACGTCCTGAACCGACGGCTTTGGAGCGGGCGTGGCCGGGTCCACAGCCGTGATCGGGCAGGTATTCCAGGTGTGGCTGCTTTTGTTCAGCCAAAGCTCTTAAAGGTGCAGCTCTACTCTGAACCTGCTCTGGAAGCTCAGTTTAATCCCTGAACAAACTATTAAAACTCCTTAATGGAGAAATGAATCCTGAAGCTGCCAAAGATCAGAAAACAACATGAAGAACAGAAAAAATACAGTTTCAGTTTGCAGCATCAGCTCAGGTGATTACAAAACTGTCGGGTACGGCAGTGGCAGGATGATGCTGTGGGGGAAAACTGTTGAGTTGATAAATACAGAACAATCCTACGTTTTATTTTCTTCCTTCGTCTGCTGACCATCCTGTCGCTCTGAACAACTTTACAATCCATCCAGAGTCAGCGGCCATCTTTAAACAGAACAGCGCCGTACCGATTCATCAAATGTTTTTAGTTCCTCGATTATTAAAATTCCTGGAGGCAAATTATCTGCCTCGAAGCTTTATTAAATTATGTTTTGCTATTTACTCCATGTTTTTAGGCTGGATGATTATTTGCGTTGTGCAACGCTGTCATGTCTGCCGAAGAGTTGTTGACGAAAGCTAACAGCTATTAGCATAACACATAGCAAGCAAACAGCCTCTTTTCCCCTTAAATGTCGAGTTTTCATCAGAGATCTGACACAAAATCTATAAATGGTGAAAAGAGAGATTCATTAATCAAGTTAACTGAAGATGAATACATCAGTTTAATTTAATCATGATTATGGATTACTAAAATAATCAGCTTGTGTTCTACTGAAGCTTTACTCTGGAACGTCGTTGGCCGTGTTGACTCTCTCCGGTTGCTGCAGGTTGCCGTGGTGAAGATGAAGAACACGGAGCGCGTTTACGCCATGAAGATCCTGAACAAGTGGGAGATGCTGAAGAGAGCCGAGGTGAGTCCAGCCTTCCTCGTCCTCCTCCTCTTCATCACATGTTGCTGCCGTGTTGCCAACATGTTGCCGGCGTCTCCTCTGTGCAGACGGCGTGTTTCCGGGAGGAACGGGACGTCCTGGTGAAAGGGGACAGTCAGTGGATCACCACTCTGCACTACGCCTTCCAGGATGACAACTTCCTGGTAGGTCCGGTGGATTCTGAACAGCCTGATGTTGCTGAGACTTGTTGACAGACTTGCTGCTGTGCTGCAGTACCTGGTGATGGACTACTACGTGGGCGGAGACCTGCTGACGCTGCTCAGTAAGTTTGAGGACCGTCTCCCTGAAGACATGGCCAGGTTCTACGTGGCAGAGATGGTTCTGGCCATCCACTCCATCCACCAGCAGCAGTACATCCACAGGTAGCTGCTGCCCATTGGAGGAATGGCTCCAACGCTGCCCCCTGGTGGAGCCTTCAGGCGTCGTAACAGTCTAAATGTTGCTTTTCCAGAGACATCAAACCGGACAACGTTCTGCTGGACGTCAACGGTCACATCCGGCTGGCCGACTTCGGCTCGTGTCTGCGGATGATGGAGGACGGAACTGTAAGTTACTTCCTGTAGCGCCTGGCCTACAGGAAGTAGACACATTACAGCGAAGCTTTCTAACGTTACGAAGGTAGAAGCTTAAATGTTGCCTTTAAGACCAACGTCAGTAGTGAATTCACTGCCGTCGTTCTTTAGACCTCAAGCTGACAAACTCTTCAATCCTTCATCATAACCTAGAGCTGGTTGATACCTGATGTCCACACGTCCTTAAAAAGTCTTAAATGGATGTATCTAATATTAAGGCCTTAAACTAAGACTGGTAATAGAAAACAACAACAACTAGTCGGCCTTAAATAATCACGTCTTAAATTTTGTCTTGGTTGGACAGTTTAGTTTTTTTCTTTCAGGCAAAAGTTTGAGTCGACATCTTCATTTCAGGCAGCTAATGCTAACTAGTGGCTAGCATCTCATACGGGCTAAATGGACATTTATTGCCACTTTGCAGGTTGAAGTAGAAAGTCTTAAATTTAATTCATAATGGTTTTAAAAAGCCTTAAAAACCTGCAGAAACATTTTAATAAGCAGGATAAATGGGGAATTCATGTGATTGGACTGAACTGAACTGAACTGAACTGAACTGGTAATGCATTCCACACTGTGAGAAATGAGGCAAGACTCAGCAAGTTCCTATTTGAACAGGATTGAAGCTGATCGCTCCACAGGCAAGACAACAGCAAACAGAAAAGATCCGGATGATTAAATAAAATAAATTTAAATAAATTTTTAAATTGATCCCATCCTGATCTAATCGTGGTGTTTATGAAACCCGATCGTGTTTCCAGGCCCGGTTTGGAGGAACCAACAGTTTCTGCTCAGGTTCTGGCAGTTTGTTCCTGATCCCAGGAGATTTTAATAAAGTCAACAGGAAGCTGATCCGTTTTTACAGTGAAGGGATTCACTCAGAGCAGGGACCTGGAAAGTCTGGGAACGCCTGGAAATGCATTCCAGGATCCTCCATGACTGGAAAACACATAAAAATAGATTCAGCCTGCAAAAACAAAACGATCTGGAAATTTCTGGAAATATCCATCATCCCTTCCTTTCCTCCTTCCTTCCTCCCTCCTTCCTTGTCTCCTGTAACCTCAGTCAGATTCGTGTCGTTCTGGTCGGTTCAGTTCTTTTCTCTACAGCTGAACATCAGAGAGAAAGAAAGAAAAGATGTAATATAATTGTGACCCTTCAGAATAAAAGCCTGTGTTTCCTGTTGCGTGTGCGCTGCAGGTGCAGTCGTCTGTTGCCGTGGGAACCCCGGACTACATTTCCCCAGAGATCCTGCAGGCGATGGAGGACGGGATGGGCCGCTACGGGCCGGAGTGCGACTGGTGGTCGCTGGGCGTCTGCATGTACGAGATGCTGTACGGAGAGACGCCGTTCTACGCCGAGTCGCTGGTGGAGACCTACGGCAAGATCATGAACCACGAGGTCAGAACCGGAACCGCTGAGCCGGCAGAGATCCAGGCAGAATGTTCCTCATGTCAGGAAGCTTGTTTTGATCTGAACCTCAGAGGAAACGCTGACAAACGAACAACGAAAGACGGCTAGGATCCTTTACTGCACATCCTTCCTTCCTTCCCTGCTTTTCCTTCCTCGCCTCCTTTCTGTCTTTCCTTGATACTTTTCCTTCCTTACTCCTCTCTCCTTTTTCTTCCTTCCTTGCCAACTTTCTGTTCTTACTTTTTTACTTTTCCTTCCTTCAGAAAAAGCCAGATTTGTTCCAGCGACAAACTCGCGCACTCTTTGGTTGCCTAGCAACAGCCTGTCTTGCGCAGCAGCAGTTTCATGTTTCTCCATCGTGTCTCATAGCTTCTTAAAATAAAAACGGTGTGAAATGAAACCTGGTTGAAACAGGAAATGACACGTCACCAGTTCTAAAACATTAAACTAATCAATAATAATTTGATCATTATTGACCAGTATCATGATTAGTATTGTGTTATTCTGCCATATTGTCCAGCTCCCTCCTCTTCCTTCCTTCCTTCCTCCCTCCCTCCCTCCCTCCCTTCCTTCCTCCCTCCCTCCCTCCCTTCCTTCCTTTGTGAACCCAGAATGTAATCAGATTACTCTGGCTGGAGTCTTGCCTCCGTTTCCAGGTTACGCTTCGTCTCCAGACTCCTGTCCTACTTCCTGTCCTCTAAATGGGAGCGTGTCCCTCAGTGGACAGACGTCTCTCTCTCTCTTTGCTCGTCCCCCGGTCCTGACTTCCTGTCTGATTTCCAGGAGCGTTTCCAGTTCCCCTCCCATGTGACCGACGTCTCTGAAGACGCCAAGGATCTGATCCAGCGGCTGCTCTGCTCCCGGGAGCGCCGGCTGGGCCTCAACGGCATCTCGGACTTCAAGGGCCACGCCTTCTTCAGCGCCATCGACTGGGACAACATCCGCTCCGCCGAGGCGCCGTACATCCCCGACGTCTCCTCGCCTACCGACACCTCCAACTTCGACGTGGACGACGACGTCCTGAAGAACCCGGTGAGGCCTGGACCGGAGCGGACCAGAACCAGAACCAGAACCTCCAGTCATCCTTCGCTGCTCCTTCATTGCTCTGTTTGTCTTCAGGACATCGGACCGCCAGTGTCTCACACTGGCTTCACTGGCCAGCACCTCCCCTTCGTCGGCTTCACCTTCACCACCGACAGCTGCTTCTCGGACCGCAGCGCGGCCGGCCGGGCGGCGCCTGGGGACAGAACGGAGCCGGACGGCGGCGGCGGCTCGGAGGTGGAGGTGTTTGAGAAGAGAATCCGCCGCCTGGAGCAGGAGAAGCAGGAGCTCAATCGCAAACTGCAAGGTGGGCAAACGCCTGGGGAAGGAGCCGGCTGGTTCCGGTCCTGACCCGGTCTGACCCTGACCCGGTCCTCTGACCCCTCAGAGTCCACCCAGGCCCTCCAGGCTCCGGCGCGGGGGGGAACTCTGGCCCGGGACAAAGAGATCAAGAAGCTGAACGAGGAAATCGACCGGCTGAAGAAGAAGCTGGCAGGTCAGTGAGTCGGTCCGGTTCCGGCCTCTGTCGGCCCTGTTCCGATCCTGACCCGTTCTCCTGTGATGTGGCAGACTCTGATAGGCTGGAGCACCAGCTGGAGGAGGCCGTCACGCTCAGGCAGGACTACGAAAGCTCCGCCTCCAAGATGAAGGCCCTGGAGAAGCAGGTGAAGTCCCTGAGGCAGGAGAAGGACGACATCCACAAGGTAAGGGTCCCTCCGCGTCCGTCTGTCTCCTCCGTGTCCCTCCATCTCCTCTCTAAAGTCTCCAAACGTTCTCTCCCTCCGAGCAGCAGCTGGCCGACTCCCTGGAGCGTCTGCGCAGCCAGACCAAGGAGCTGAAGGAGGCGCACTCCCAGAGGAAGCTGGCCCTCCAGGAGTTCTCGGAGCTGTCGGAGCGGATGGCCGAGCTGCGCTCCTCCAAGCAGCGCCTGTCCCGCCAGCTGAGGGACAAGGAAGAGGAGATGGACGCGCTCATGCAGAAGATGGACGCCCTGAGACAGGAGACTCGCAAGACAGAGAAGAACCGCAAGGAGGTGAGAAGGGCTCAATGAAACTCTTCAAAATAAAAGACTTATAGAGCTTAGAGAAGCTTCCTGCAGACTTTTAAAATCTAATTTAGTGTCAAATATTGGTAAATGTTGCTGTTGACACTGAAAGTGAAATCCTGAATTAGCCTTTAATGCTCAGACTTTAACAACCAGCCCACTCTGGCCGTCATATATTGACAAACATAACCCTGCTCTGTTTGATTAGTAGAATTAATTGGAATTGATTGAAATCTTTCTTCAGTAATTATCTGGTTTATCTTTGAGTTTTTAGTCATATTTCTTGGTGTGGAAATTCATTTTCAGACCAAATATGACAAAAGATTGATCTTCTTTAAGCTGCAGTTACTTTTCACGGCCACCAGAGGGAGACATACTTTATTCATTTCCACATTGAAGGGACTTTTCTGTTGAACTTTGACATCTGAAGTGTTAAATATTGTGAGAATATTTTTGTCCCATGTCAGAAAGTGAAACTCTCATTCATCCCACACACTGACACATTTCCAGCCTTCATTTCTTTTCACTTTCATAATTCTGACTTACAGGAAATGAAAACTCAGAATTTAGAGTGTCAGAAAATTACAATACCACATCAGATCAATATAAAAATATTTTTAAAATTCTGTGAACCTGTCTGGGAACAACCAGTTTCTGTAGCAATGACCTTTTGTGTCTTCTTCTCTCCAGCCAGCCCATATTAATGATAATAATATTATTGTCATTATTATGAGTTTTAAGGACTGTCTGTGAGCCACGATCATCAAAATGACACAAACTATTGAAGTCTTCCAGATCTTCCTGTATTTATTTTTATTCCTGTTTTGCGCCTTAAGCAGCGATCTTTTCACAATAAAAGCCTTTGTTTGTGTGCCAGCTGGAGGCTCAGCTAGACGAGGCGAAGGCAGAGGCATCGAAGGAGAGGAAGCTGAGGGAGAACAGCGAAGTTTACTCCAAACAGCTGGAGACGGAGCTGCAGAGCCTGAAGGTGGGAACGGAACCGGAACCAGAACCAGAACCAGAGGGTTCCCTGCAGCAGCCCACTCATCGTGGTTCTGTTTGCAGTCCCTGCAGGGCCGAGGAGCCACGGGCGGCGGCGGCGGCAGTGGCGCCGAGTCCCAGCAGGAACTGTCCCGGCTGAAGGCGGAGCTGGATAAGAAGGTTCTGTTCTACGAGGAGGAGCTGCTCCGGAAGGACTCGACCCACTCCGGCGAGATCAAAATGCTCCGCAAGGACCTGCGGGAGTCAGAGGGGGCGCTGCTCGCTGCCAACAAGGAGCTGCTGCAGCTCAGGGACAAGCTGGACAAAGCCAACAGGGACAGGTGGGTCCCGCAGACCGGACCGGGTCGGGACGGGACCGGGTTCTGACCCGGTGTGTGTGTGGCTCTACAGGCAGAACGAGATGGATGATGCCGTCGCTGAGCTCAAAGACAGCCACGAGCGAGAGAAGATCATGCTGATTGAAGAGAACCGCAAGCTAACGGCCGAGATGGACAAGGTGAGCCGACCCGTCCAGAACCAGAGAGGGTTAATGTGAGAAACGCCGATCTAATTGGATCTTCTCCTGCAGCTGTGTTCGCTCGTGGACGACCTGACGGCTCAGATCCGGCAGCTAGAGGACGACCTGCAGGTCCTGTCCTCCAAGAAGGAGAGCGTGGCGCACTGGGAGGCTCAGATCGCAGAGATCATCCAGTGGTGATTGGCTGATCCATCAGAACCGCCTCCTCTGGCCACCAGGGGCGCCGTGCGCTCACAGCCGCTGTTTCCTCTCTGCTCAGGGTCAGCGATGAGAAGGACGCCCGCGGCTACCTGCAGGCGCTGGCCACCAAGATGACGGAGGAGCTGGAGACGCTGCGCAGCTCCAGCCTGGGGGCCCGACCTCTGGTAACCCGAACTCCCTCAGAACCGGGTCAGGTCTCTGGTTCCTGGGAACCTTCAGCACCGGCCCTCGTTTTAAAAGCTTAAACATTTTCCCTTCAGCCACAGAGAGGCTTTTATTGTGAAGGAGTGTGTTAATGTTGCGGTCCGACCCGTTGTAGTTCCTCAGTGTTGGTTCTGTTTTCTGACTCGCTCTGGCAGCCTGAGTCAGGAGTGGCCACGCCCCCTAGGAAGCCCTGGCCTCCTATTGGTGGAGACAGGATGGTGAGTGTTGGGCCATGAAGGAGTCGCTCCGCCTCATCTGTAGGACGTTTGCATGGCTAGCAGCATGTGGACCATCAGCAGGACCAGTTCAAGGTTCTGGACCCGACAGAAGGAGTTCCTGATCCAGGATCATTCCAGTTCTGGGCAGTGCTATCACGCTAATGGAAAACGTTGGTTCTGCTAGCTCCAGCTAATGCTAAACCAGATGGGCCAACATAGCATTAAGCTAACGCTAAAGAACTATACCAAAATGTTATTTAGCTCAAGCTAATGCTAATTGATTACACAACACAGTATTTAGTTTAAGCTAATGCTAAAGCGCTACACCAATATGTGTTTAGCTCAAGCTAATGCTAAAGCGCTACATTAGCATGGTTCTAGCTAAGGTTAATGCTAACATGCTGTGCCAATGTAGTATTTAGCTGAAGCTAACACTAAACATGAGTATAAATGACTTAACTACTTCAAAGCTTCAAAACAGAAGTTAAACTTTATTCAACTGAAACTTTACAAAACTGCGTTAAATTAGTAAATTATCGCTTTAGATGTGATATAGCAGAAGCTAAGCGCGCTAGGCTACTGAAGGTTGCTGGTTTGAAGACGATGCTGTTAGTATTTGGTTTTAAAGTTTCTGGTTGTTTTAAATCAGGATCAGAGTACAATTAGTGATTTTTATGAAGCGTTTTGGATCTTCCTGTCCTGAAACGTGTTCATCACATGCTTCCTCACTGTGTGCTTCATGAGCTGCTCTTACTGGCTGTCATGCTGTGCTCATGATGCAGCCGCTGCAGTTTCATCCTGCTGTGTTTGGTTCCTCCGTCCCGCTGCAGGACCCGCTGTGGAAGGTCCGCCGCAGCCAGAAGCTGGACATGTCGGCCCGTCTGGAGCTGCAGTCGGCTCTGGACGCCGAGCTGAAGGCCAAGCAGATGGTCCAGGAGGAGCTGCGCAAAGTCAAGGCTGCCAACATCAACCTGGAGAGGTCAGGGGTCACTTTGGCTCAGGCTTAGGAGGGAACGTTGTGTTGCTCAGCTCGGCGCTGCCGCCTCATACACTTTGTCTGTCCGCCCGCAGTAAGCTGAAGGAGTCCGAGGAGAAGAGGCGGGAGGTGGTAGAGCAGGTGGAGGGTCTGAAGAAGGAGGTGGAGGAGAGCCGCTCCCGCTCCGACAAAGGTCAGGAATCTGTCCTGGAAGCCGACCCAGACCCGGCTCTGTGTTTAACTGGTTGTGTCTCTGCAGGCCTGAAGCTCCCAGACTTCCAGGACTCCATGTTCGATTACTTCAACACGTCTCCTCTGGTTCCGGACCTCACCTTCAGGGTGAGTCTGCTCGCCACGCTCTGACCAATCACAGCACCGGCAGGTCTGATGACTAAATGACTGTTGCTTGTGTCTCTCTGTGACCTGGAGGCGTCACTTTGCTCCGCCTCCTCTCTGCTCGCCCTTTGGGAAGACGTAAGTTTTTCCCGGCAGGTCCCTCGGCGTTCCTCCACCCATCCCAACGGTCCTCCGTCCGCCCCCTAGTGGTCACATCTAACCTCAATCATAGCTGCTCACTAATGACATGGAAGACCTCAGAGTGGCCACGCCCACTTCACATAGCCCCTCCCACTGATTAAGCCCCTCCCACACATGAAGGTCCTCATAGCTGTGTTCTCGTCTTCGTCTCTGTGGATTTGTCTTCATCAGCCTGTAGTCGGAGCAGAACGATCAGAACCAAAGTCCTGATCAACCAGAACCGAGATTACGACTGAAACTCATTTTCTGTGGTTTTCAGACGGGAGATTTAGACTCCACCCCCGAGAAGTCGCTCACCACGCCGCCTTCCCGATTCTCCGCCTCTGAGACTGAGGTCATCCACCCACAGTTCCAGTATCTAGAGGTTTGTGGATGTAAAAGTTTGTTTACCGGCTCGGTTTGTGTCAACAGGATGGAAAAACGGCGTCGGTTCCTGACAGTCCCTCCCCCATCTTACAGAGCTCAGCGCTGGCTACACCCAAGGTACGCCGCCGCCTCTGATTGGTCCCAACGACTCAACTCAAACTCATGTCTGCAGATATCTTCCAAACAGTCGGACTTTGTAATTTAATTGCTCTTGATCAGGTTTTGTTTCCTTGAGGCTGTCACATCTCTTCTTCTTACACCAGGAGTTCCTCAGGGCTTCGCTCTCAGGAATCTCATCTTTGAATTCCATCTTTCGCAGATAAATCACATTTCACTCTTTGCTGATGACATTTAGATTTATTTGTCCATAAAACTAGAACCCTCGTCTTTGTGAAACATTTATTGATTTGTCTTAATGAGACTAATCCAGATTTTTGGGATTGTTTGAACCGCTCTAAATGATTACAGTAAAGTCTGGATCAGGTTTTTCTGGTTAAAACTCTTTGAGTTTTGAGCTTCAACTCCTTGTTAAACCTGAGTGTTTCCTGTGTCTCCAGCCCAAAGCTCACCAGCTGAGCATCAAAACATTCTCCAGTCCCACGCTCTGCTCCCACTGCACCTCCCTGATGGTGGGCCTCAGTCGCCAGGGATACGCCTGCGAAGGTAAACGTTTCTGCAGTTTCATCCGATGCAGAATCTGCTCTGTGTGTTGCTCATCGGTATTGATGGGTTCTCCATGCGTCTCCAGTCTGCTCCTTCATCTGCCATGTGGCCTGTAAAGACCACGCCCCCCTGCTGTGCCCCATCCCAGCGGATCAAGCCAAGAGGCCACAGGGCATCGACGTCCAGAGGGGCATCGGCACCGCCTACAAGGGCTACGTCCGGGTAAGGCTGCCGGCCTCCGGCAGAGCGGCTCTTCACTTCCTCATCTTCTCCTGAGGTTCGGACGAAGCAGCCACGGCTTCAGAGTCTCTTGCTCCGTTTTGTTGTTGCAGATCCCAAAGCCCAGCGGCGTGAAGAAGGGCTGGCAGCGAGCGTTCGCTGTGGTGTCGGACTGCAAACTGTTTCTCTACGACATTCCAGAGGGGAAGTCCACCCAGCCGGGCGTGGTGGCCAGTCTGGTCCTGGACCTCAGGTGAACTCAGGATCAAAAGGTTTATCATTGGAAGATGGACGTCTGTGTTTTTATTTAATGTTGGGGTTTGTTTCAGAGATGAAGATCTGTCCGTCAGCTCTGTGTTGGCGTCTGACGTAATCCACGCTACCAGGAAGGACATCCCCTGCATCTTCAGGGTAGGAAACCCCGCTTCCTGCGGCTAGCTCAGCCTCCTACTGACCGCCGCATCCTAACTGTCGCTGATGCAGGTGACGTCGTCGCAGCTGAGCTCGCAGTTCTCCTCGGTGTCGCTGCTGGTGCTGGCGGAGAGCGAAGAGGAGAAGAAGAAGTGGGTCCGGGTTCTGGAGAGCCTGCAGAACATCCTGAGCAAGAACCAGCTGAAGAGCCAGCAGGTCCACATCCTGCATGAGGCGTACGACGCCTCGCTGCCCCTCATCAAGACGGCACTGTGCGCCGCTGTCCTGGGTCGGTACCGGCCGCGGTCAGAACCACAGACACCGGGCTATAGACTTTTCCACTTGTTAAACCACAAATTTAGTGTTTTCAAAATATTGCATAATTTGGTCTAAAACACATATTTATTTAAAAAAAAAACATTTTTTTACAAATAAAAATCTGAGAAATTGTCTTTTAATTATTACTTTTAAATATCTGAACTTTAGTCCCTGCAGCAGCTTGAACATGAAGTTTCTCTTTATGCTGATGACATGTTACTGTAATAATACAGGAATAAAGTAATAAAACAATAAAGTCATTAACAAAATTGTAAAAATATGAGAAGTTGTGATAAACTGCAATAGTCGTATCAACAGAATAAAGTCATAATAGTTGTTAAAGTAAAAGAATAAAGTTGTAAAAAACTGAATAAAGTAACTGCAGTATTCTAAATATGAAGTTTCTCTTTATGCTGATGACATAAAGAGAAATGTCATCAGCATAAAGATGACATTTTTATGCCATGGATTTGAATAAACAAAATTTGGGGATTTTGTTTATTCAAAATCCCCAAATTTCTTTGCTGTCAGGTTTAAAGGTTTGATTGTGATCTGGAAGGAAGAGAAACTCAATCTTTCTTCTGATTTTGGTCTATTCATTTATTTATTCTGTGCAGATCGGGAGAGGATCGCTCTGGGAACAGAAGACGGGTTGTTCATCGTGGAGGTTACGAGAGACGGTGAGTCAGAAACGGGCCGTCGGTTCAGAAATGCAGCCATTTACCCAGAACATGAAGACATTTCAGAAAAGCTTTATAGCATCTTTCATCCTTCAGTCTCTGTTCCTCGTGTTCCAGTCTGGATGGTTTACAGTCGAGCTAAGAAAAGCTCCAGCGCCAGAAGAAATCATTTCTAACCTTTTCCAGCTTTAAATGTCAGATCTGTTAGAGATGCAGAGCTGAAACCAGAGCCAAGCTCACAAACACGGTGACGGCTGCATCATGCTCTGGGTTTGAGTTCTACTGCTGGACCTCAAGCTGTTTGTCAAATTGGTTCAAATTCCAGAAACTTTAGACCAAAAACCAGGAGAAACCAGAAGTTTCTCTAACTGGGTTGGAACAGAACCAGCAACAGAACCCCAAGGGAGGCGGGTTCTGATGGTTCTGTCTGTGTTGGGTTGGGTTCTGATGGTTCTGTCTGTGTTGGGTCGGGTTCTGATGGTTCTGATGGTTCTGTCTGTGTTGGGTCGGGTTCTGATGGTTCTG
>CAEFZX010014905.1:0-21725 GCA_903066825.1 Alfaro cultratus
CTATGCTAGTGCGGGTAGCTAACTATGCTAGTGCGGGTAGCTAACTATGCTAGTGCGGGTAGCTAACTATGCTAGTGTGGGTTTTTTGCGGCCATTTCTTCAAGTCGCCATCCCTCCCTGCAATAGCTGTAGGTAGCGGTAAAACAATATTGCTGCATTTAAGCTGTGATAGTTAATGTCCCCACATATTTTATAGCCTAAAAGCTCTTGATTGAGGCCAGTTAGCGAGTTGCTAATATGTAAAAAAAAAAATGGCGGCTCCAGTTTACGGCGGAAGTTGTGCCCATAACTCACGCAGAGCGTCATGGGGGTTAGGAATAAGGTGGATAGCACAGCTTTTCTTCATCCAACTTTATGTTGGACTTCTTTATAATTTGTTGGTAGACTCCCCCTAGTGGTCTGGAGGACTTGCGTTTTGTGGAGCAAGTTTGAAGTGTTTTCCATTTTGCTTCGATTTTTTTTGTAGTTGCAGCATTTGATGTCAGTCTTTATTTGCAAGTTTTGGCCTCCGTAGAAGTGAGGCTACAGTTTAAACAAAAAGTTCTCAAACAGGCAGAAATATAAACTAATTATTCATTCAATTAGTGAATAATTGAGTCAAAGTAATTTGCTTTATTTTAAGTCCCTCCGTTTCCACATTCTGGAGGTTTAACTTTTTTTAATCATTGTTTTTGTTTGTTTAAACTGAGAGAAAACGCTGTATACCCGTCGGTTTGGACCTGATGTGATCAGGAACCGGTTCTCTCTCATTTCCTCCAGGAGATCGGCTTCACTCACATGCGGGTGGCTGAAGGAGTGAACTCCCTGCTGCAGATGGCCGGCCTGCTGGGAAGACTCTGCAGCAAGACGGTGCCCCCTGCTGCCAGCTGAACAACATGAACCCAACAGACTTCATTCCTCACCAGAACCACAAACTGGACCTGAGAGAATGCTGACAGTTTCTGACCCCTGGAGGCTCTGAAGGGTTAAAGTTTTTCTACCGTTAGATAATAAACTGTTTGATCTGCAGTCAGGTTTTATTCATAATTAATTTTCTGTTTTTGATGGAAGTGGAGGGAATAAAGTTGGAGGTGGTTCTGATCCAGCTCTGATTCAGAGCTCTGTCTGCATCGAGTCGGTCTGGGTTCTCTGGCTGGTTCTGTCTGACCCAGAACCTGAAATGATCCCGTTCCACATTCTGCTTCAGTCTGGAGTCGGATGGTACCTGAAAGAGGCTGGAACAGGGCCCGTACGGAGCTAAACTGGAGCCAAAAAGTTCCTTAAAAAATGTCTCTGGGGTAACGCAGGGGAAAAGCGTGATCCATGTACGAAGGCAATGGTTCGAGTCCCAGCCCTGTCTGACAACTGTCAAATAAAGGCAACCAGATATGACCAAATAAACCCTGACAATGCAAAGAAATGTTTATCTGAAGGAAAAGAAAAAAAAACTTCTTTTCAGGTTAAAGTTGTTTTTTTTCTAGTTATTTTTATTTTTTTCCAGTTTCAATACTTTTCATTTTTAAAAATTATAGTTTTTTTTTTGTTTTTTTTTTAAATTTCATAAGGTTTTAACTGAGTAAAGTGTTGGCTCCAATTTCTCTCCATATTTTTGCGGAGTGGACTTGATCAGCAGCAGAATCATTCCATGTTTGAACCGGGTTTGGTTCTGGTTCTGAGTAGCGAGGAGCCGTTCATTTATTTCAGCTTTATTTCATTACAAATTATAGAAACAAACATCCAGCAGGTTTAGAACTAGAGCAACAGGAAACCTAAAACACCAGAACCGCAGGAGGACCCGGTTCTGCTCCGGGAACCACAGAGTTCTGAGCTCCTGAAGGACTCCCGTTTACTGAAGAGAATGGAACAGAACTGGGTTCTGGTTCTTCCCGGTTCTGGGGCTGTTGGTGTCTTCAGAAGAGCTGAACATTGGGCCCACAGAAAGTTCTCATGCTACGACTCGGCATGCCGACAAACGGACTGCAGAGATTCTGAGGGAAGTGGATCGAGCGACCCGGCGGTACTAGAAATAAGTTCTGACAAAGCAAATGAAGATGAGTTCTGGTTTCGGGCCAAGCAGTGTCTTGGAAGCAGAACCAGTCTGGTTCTGGAGTTGAATCGGACCTCCCCTCAAGCTTTAGTTCATGAATGAGTTTCAGGACATGAAACTCCTTTAAATATTTAACTTCCTGAAGGAGTCGGGTCCGTCAGAACTGAATAGAACCAAATATCAACGACGACTAAATATCAAAAAGATTGGATCAGAACCACAAGAAAGAGAGTAAAATGTCTGATCCAAGAGAACAAGAACCACAGAACAACAGCATCTAAACTCCACAAAGAGAGAAACGTGTTACCATGGCGACCACTGGACAAAAGAACCGCACCGGTCTGATCTCCAGCCTGAACTGGACTCTTCAGGAAGAACTTTGACAACTGGAGGAGTAGCAGAACCAGAACCTCAAGGCCGACAATGCCAGCTGGATGGTCTGGACCTCAGCGGCGCCCCGTGGTGGGCGTCGGTGGCGCTGCGGCGCCGGACTCATATCGAGCTCGCACTGGTGGAGGAGCGGCTTCTGGAGCGGATCAGACGGGTCATACCGGCCGCGGGCACTGGGGGAACAGGGGCAAAGGTCAGAGGTTCCAGCAGTAATATTACAAACAATAAAAATAAAAACTAATCTAACTAAACAAATTCAGAGACAGCAGGTTCTGTCGGGTCGTTACAAACACACACACACTATTTGCACCAGATCGGTTAAAAACAGGAGGTTCTCTGATGTTTTGTATGATCATCGCAGCGTCTAGTACAGGATTTACAAACTTTATGTCAGGAGGGCAAAATCATCAGCAGACCAAAAAAATATTTTTAAAAACTAAAATTCCCCAAAATGTTTTCTTTACCTACTCAATAACAAACTGAGCATGAACTATTTGAATTAAAGTCACCTGATTTTTTGTTGATCTATTCAACACCTGATAGCAGAACAATAACCTTATTATATCTAATTAATGATCATAAATAATCCCCAGATCAATCCTACAGTGGATTGATTTCAGCAGAAAGCTTTTCTTATGTTAGAAATTTTAGCTGCAGATGCATTTGTAATGAACATTAAATAGTCTTTATTTAACAGTCTATAAATAAAGCCTGTTAATCAGCTGAGTGTGAAGCCGACGTGCAGATACTCACTGTATCCCATTCCCTGGAGGAAGTACTTGATGGCCTCGGCTAACTTCCCAGGCTGAACAGAAAAATCATTTTGTTTTTATTCAACATTAAAACCTGAACCAGGAATTCCGGTGTCTGAAACTCACCTGAACCACCTGAGGAAGTCCCCCACAGTCTGCCATCTAGTGGACAGATAAAGAATGACATTATCAGAATGACCTGCTTTAATCTACTGGTTACGTTTGGTTCATTCACTGTGTGAAGGCTGAACTCCCGAACTGTCAGCCACAGTCACACTACGAGAAATCAGGTAACAGCAGGCAGATGTGACATTTATATGTTCATAATTACTATAAATTATATTAAGACTACCTTCAAAAATGTACAGTGTTTATTCAGGTCATTGAACGTCACTTTTTACATGCAGTGGCATTCAGAAGGTAGTCTTACAACGGCGAGAAAAGTAGCGTGTTGACAGGATCTTGGCCATTTTTTACGCCGTCCTAAGTCAGAAACCAATGTTCTAATCAGATGTGTGGTAAAAGTGGTGTTTTGTGACACTTTTGGCTTTCCGTAGTGTGGAACATAATCTGTAAAACACAATTTGAAATGAATGAGATTAATAAAACTTGGTCTCAAAGTTTTCTTTGGGAAAAAAATTTAATCTGAAAAAATACCAAACTGAACAAATGCAGGTTAATCTTTTTCATACACTCTACATTTGTCTCAAAATGTATTCTTTGACAAAGTTTCTTAAAGTTGCATTTTTTCCAAATTTCAATTTTTGACTATGTTCTTTGCTTGCAAGAATATTGGAACAAATTTCTCTCAATAAAAAATTAGAAAAACTAATAAAACAACAAATTGACGTATTTAGTAAAGAATGTAGAAACATGAATATAACAAGTAGTCAATCAATTAGTCACATTATAAATTAAAATGAGCTTGATAAATTCCATTATGGTGATTCATGATTTTAAGAAAAATTTTGTAGGCAGAGACATCATCTTAAACTATTTTATTTATGGTTTTTATTTATTTTCTATTTATTGTTTTGGGTTGTTTTATTTTGGATAATTAAGTAAACAGTTCCAGTATTTATTGTTCTTATTATTATGCCAAGTATATTACTTGAAAATGCTCTGAAAACAACAATATTATCATTTATTGCAATAATTAACAGATGTTGTCGTGGTAACAAGGCCTGAACAGGTGGTTACCTTCAGCAGGGTGGTCTTGGTGGGATCCAGTTTGGAGTTACAATCCACCTGCACAACAAACAAACAAAACTTCTTAAAATGAAAAAAATCCAGAAAAATATGAAGTTTTAAAATAAGAAACGGAAATAAAACTAAATATGAATACTGCAGACAGACAGACAGATGGCCAATCAAAGAGCTGGATTCTAAGGAGGAAGAGGATGGAGACTCACCACAGCGTCCACAGAAGGTGACATGTCTCCGACCACCAGCAGAACGGGACACCTGAGGAAGAACCAGCCAATCAGAGCAGCCGACAGGAACCGGGCGACCAGGTGAGTTCAGGTTAGGGGCGGAGTTACCTGAGCGTGACGACGCCGCTTCCAGTGAGACCAGGGATGGGACGGTCTATCTCCAGGTCAATACGGCTGACGCGCGAACACACACACACACACACACACACCCAGGGTGTTAACTGCATCAAATAACTTCTATAAAAAACATGTTTTTACATATTTCTTAAAACTGTCACCATGTTGTGATAGTTTTAATTAATATATAAGTACATCATCCTCATGTACTTACTGCTAAATGTTCTGATGGTGGAGAAACAACTTATCATTACAGGAAAACAGTTTATCTGCCAACATCAAGGTGGCCATGATAACTAGCTTTAGCATTGATAAGACCGGCCTGCTGGCCCTGATTGGTTGTTTCTAGTTAGCACTGGGAGACGGCAGAGGCTTGATTTTTCACAGATCATACCAAACTGTCACAAAATAATGACAGTTTCAACAAATCAGTAAAAAGAACTTCATAAAAATTACACACTGCAGCTTTAATAGGAGATTTTTTACATCATGTGAACCTGGTGAAGAGAAAAAAATCACTTGAGTTTTGATTTGAACATTTTCTCTTAAATGCTAAATGTTTATATTTTTGTTCAGTTTTGGCTTCATTGATGCTCTGAGTGTTACCAATCGATTACTGAATGAGTTGCTGATTACTTCACCGATTGATTAATCAGGATTAACCATCTAACTGACAGGAAGTGAGAGGCGGCGCCTCACTTCTCATAGGTGCTGAAGAACAAGGCCAGGTTCTCCTGAGGAACGTCCTGAGAGATGTGGAGTCTCAGCATCTGAATGATCTCCTTGTTCTCCAGTAACTCCTCCTGCTCTCACACACACACACACACACACACGCACACACACACACACACACAGATAAAGTGCTGTCTGTAAATGCTGTGGGACCCGTCGGACATGAGGACGGTGCGGTGTCCCTCACAGAGGTGAAGTGGTGTCCCATGATGTTGTCCACCAGGCTGCTGGTCCAGCTGCTCAGCTGCAGGAAACAAAATGGAGGCTCAGTTTGTATCTCTGCTTCGTTCGTTCGCCTGCGTCTGGGGAGACGGTTACCTTGGAGGCGGCCCAGTCCACCCAGCCTTTGGCACACAGGTCGATGTTGATCAGAATCAAGCCTTCCACCAAGCTGGGCTTGTCCAGCTGAAACAACAACTGGTTTTACTGGGAGCAGTGGGAGGAGTCAGAATGGAACTGAGGATGACTGGGTGGGTTTGATTACAGCCAGCTTGGAGAGGACGTAGGCTCCAGCTCCGACGCCGATACCAATCACACTCTTCACCCTGAAGACACAACCAGACTCAGAGTGACCTTAGAGTGACCTCTGAGTGACCTTGCCCCATCACTTCCTTCCTGCTCCAGAGGACTTACTGCAGCTTGGAGAGGACAGGAGGCAGCATCTCAGCCAGCTCCTCCATGGTGGGGTACTGGTAACTGGACACACACACAATAACACACGGTAATTAGCACTCCATGCTAATTTCTGTACACAATCACTGAGGCCACTAGGTTATGGAGTGTGTGTGTGTGTGTGTGTGTGCATGCGCGCGTGTGTGTGTTACTCAGTGGGGAAGATTGGAGCGTTGTCCTGCTGTCCAGGAGCGTCAACATGCAGCACAGAGAAATGCTGCGTCACTTCCTTCATGTCCTCGAAGTTGAACAGTGTGTTGAAGCACGACTTGTCTGCACACAGACAGACAGAGAGACACACAAGGACATGAGGACATCAGGACAAGTCCAGATGTCCTCTGGTCTCCATCTGCAGCACCCCGTTTACTCACGGTTCAGTCCAATGTCGTGGTAGGTGAGGATTGTGGGTTGGTTCCCCTTGGTGACGCCCCTCATGGTGACGTGCAGCACTCCATGCGCCGTCTCCACATCGTGTTCCTGGATGACACACAAACTCAGGCTTTTATGAAATGCTAACTCTGTGCTGCCAGGTTTGAATCCTTCCACACTGATCAGTTGTGAAGCTGACTGGCTGAACTCACCTTGCAGTTGACATCCTGCAGGTTGCTCCTATTCTGCAACGACAACACAGAGAACTAGATAACCGATCATCGCTCTTTATCAGGGCTACAGGGAGGATTTCAGCTTCATACCGCCATATCTGAGCTTTGCTAAGCCCCGCCCCTCACCTGTCCTGTGAGAAGAGGTTTGATCTCCGTCAGCTGCACGTCGTGAAGCTCCTCCATGATCTCAGTGTTTCACACCAGTCAGCTGGTAGAAAACACCTTAAACGGACAGAAAGGAGAGGATTAAACTAAAAGATCTATTCATCACCCAGAAAAAAAACCCCACAGCTCCACAATCACAGCTCGTTTTGAAATGTCAAAGGTCACCAGCTGATCTGAGGTAAATTACACTGTGGTGCAGCTGTTAGCAGGAAGTGCTGCCAGTGATGGGATAATAACTGAATCGGTTTAATTGCAGCCATTTCCAGCATCTTTAAATGCGTTTTGCAGCTCAAGTCCAGTGGGCAGCTTGGAGGGGTTAAAATGTTTCTGTGACTGAAAGACTCTGGGAGCAATTTAATAAAAGATCTCATCTCTAAACCTGATTAAAATGCTACAAAACTGAAAGATGGTCATCATGGATCCTTCCTGCCCACAGCCGACACAAGAAAAACACAAACTGAACTCCATAAACCTTCTGATTTTATCATAAATTGTTGACTTTCCTCTTAGGAAAGTCTTTAATCTTAATGTCAAAGAAGTTTGTTACCATGGCGATAAGGAATAGCAGCAAACCGGTTCGGCTCTACTGGATCAGCACCGGTTTCACTTCAAATTCAAAACCATTTGTAAAAATCCACAAATGTTTCAACAGGTTTATTTACAAACAAACATGAAAATGACAAACTCTTCAGTCCCGCCATGTTTTCTTATTGTTTAATAAAATATTCTATAACATCAGATTTACTCAGCCTAAGGTTTCCAGCTCAGTGAATCTGATGGAAACATGAAGTCTGTGTGTGTGTGTGTGTGTGTGCGCGTGCGTGTGTGTGTGTATGTGTGCGTGCGTGTGTGTGTGTATGTGTGCGTGCATGCGTGTGTGTGTGCGTGCGTGTGTGTGCGTGCGTGTGTGCGTGTGTGCGTGCGTGCGTGTGTGTGCGTGTGTGTGTGTGTGTGTGTGTGCGTGCGTGCGTGCGTGTGTGTGCAGACAGGTTTCAGCAGATTGGGTTTTGGTTAGGTAAACTGTGTCCTAAAGGCAACTTGGCTCTGATCTAAAGTCAAACAGAAAACAGAACATTAAATCAAACCTCAATCAGCAGGAGGTCAACAGGAAACTGAATAAAGTGTTTCCTGTTTTCTTCAATAAAGAAAATCCAATAAGCATAAGAACAATAACAGTTCAGAAACAGATATTCAGATATCTTCCAGACCATAAACTGGCATGATATGAATGCAATGAGAGTTAAACACACATCAGCCTCCTTTGGTTTTTATCCCAAAATACTTCAGTGTAAAGAAACAAAAACAAATCACAATATTAATTCAAATACATAAAGAGTGATCTTTAGTTCAGTAATTAATCAGTTTTATTGGTTTTATTTTCCTTTTGTCTTGTTTAACTATGATTTTGGTAGACTAATTATTGCAGGAAATTATTTCTGAACCTACTGGATCTTCTTCCAGTTTCAAGACATTTATCATGTTTTCAATTTTTCAGTTCAATTCAATTAATTTCCAGATTACTTTATTGATCCCAAAGAGATATTAAATGTTGTGACTCAGTAATTTAGGTTCTTTACAGAGTTATTGTAGATGTTGACGACTGTGGGCAGGAAGGATCTCATGTAGCAGTCTGTGTTACAATGAATTTGAAGAAGCCTCTGACTGAAGACAGTTGTTCATTTAGCATGCATGGCTGGGTTAAAATGATGAAGAAACAATAGAACTCCACTTTGGTCAGAGTGTAAGGCTAACAGACAGCCTGACCAGCAGGAGGCAGCATTCAGCAGGTGAGAAATGCTTAGCATCCTCCTCCACCAGGCTCCACCTGCAGACCAGAGTGAATCAATCCTGCCTCCATAGCAGAAGTGATTCAGGGTTTATTTCTGCCTGCTGGGGTCTGACTGGGTCCAGTTTCCCACAGAGGAACCAAACAGCAGAAAAACTCAGAACACTAGCTGAGGTCCTGAAAAGCTTCCTGTAGACGCAGAAAACTCTGAACCAATCAGCTGTTCCTATGCCTCTCAACGGTTCCTATGAGCCGTTTTCCATCGTTTGCTGAGTTTGGTTTCATCTGTGCATTATGACCAAACTTCTACACTTTAGTCTCTTTGTCCAGCAGTCGCTGTTCATTCAGTACGCAGGTGTAAATAAATCTACCATATCAGACTCTGACTGATGATAAGGGATTTAAAGTTGGATGGATTCTTACCCAGAATGCCCTGCACTGTAGTCCGCTTCCTATTTCCAGTGTTGACATAATACATTCGAACCAAACCAGTTCAAACCCAGACCGAGTTTCTGACCGAACCAGACCAGGGTTTGAAAACGGACCCGAGTTAGTTTTGTTAGTCTGCATCAGAGTTCGATTAGCATTCACACCTTCAAAATAAGGGCTACTTGAGACCAAAGCACCGGACTGAAGACTTTAGTAGTGAGAGAGAAAAGAAAAAAAAAGATAAATCATGCAAAGAAATGATTCAGATCGTTTTAATTGATCATGTGATTAATTGACTTATTGCTTATTACGACAGGCCTTCCGTCGACTCTCAGCAACCCCAACCCTTACCCAAACCCGGTTCTAAAACCGAGCTGGTTCTAGAACCAACCCAGTTCTAAAACGACAGTTTTTCAGAGAATGATAAAACAAAAATGGGAAAAAAAAAACATAATGAGATTCTGCTTCACACACAGACTATGTTACCACACATGAAGCTTTCACCGAGGTGTTCACGATGATTGTTACTCGCCTTCCCAACAGCCAGAGAAGCAGAAAGGAAGGATGTTGGCACTTTTCTCTGAGTTCTAATGAATAAAAATCAGCCTTCAGTTTAAATATAATCTGTTATTTGGGTTAGCAGCTGCAGAGCTGATGAACTGGATGTTTTCTGGCTGAGCTGTCCGCCCACATTAGCGCACAAAGAGCCACAATAGGATGGTAAAGTAACCTCCACAGACAGGGAGCCTTAGCAACCAACCGTTACCATGGGAGACGACATCTCCAGCTCGCGCGCGCGCTCACACACTGACATACACACACCCCGATCCACAAACACACACCTGTAACTCGTAACGTCGTCATCATGTAGGCGAGCTCCATCAGAACAGAACCGAACCGAACCGTTCTCCAAACGGAACCTTTGAGTTTCCGCTTAACACAAGCGACGACCCCCGGTGGTCAGTTAGCAGTTTAAACTAGCTTGCCAGTCGTTACCAGGTAACCAGTCCCTAGCTAACTGACATTAATGGAGTTTTTTCCCCACTCACCGTTAGTCGGTTCACCCCTGAAGCGGGTCGGTAGGCGGTTTAATCCGGTTCGGCAGCAGGTAACCGTTGGTAACCAGCAGAGTTGGTTTAATCTGGTCGCGAGGAGATTCTCTCTCTGTTCGTTCTGCTGCACGCGGACAGTCCGGGGCGGAGCTACGTCACAATCTAAACACGGGGGCGGGACCAAAGGGGGCGGGACCTTGATGTTTACTTTAGGGACAAATTATTACAGTAAACAACTTGATTTATGTCAACCCAGTAAATATTCCCCAGAAATCCACATAAATAAAAGTTGATTCTGGTTATGCGTCATTAGAAAAAGTCATCTTGTTATGTGTGACTAAATAATAATTGTGAGATTTTATAATAATAATAATAAATAATAATAATTAGAATAATAATAATAATGCATTTTATTTGTCAGCGCCTTTCAAAACGCCACGTGAAGATATCCATCGTTTTTTAATTTTATTCTAATTCTAATTAACTTTATTAACTTACAGGATCATATCTTTGTTTACAATTGAATATGCATTTATTTACCAATATTTACTTTTAACACTTACTTGAATTTCTTCCTGTGTTTACTTGTATTAATTTGATCTTATTTGGTCAATTCTCATTATACACTATGAAATATTAAATACATTGGATTTAACAAAAGGCTCATTTCCATTGGTAGTCCCATGATACAAACAGCACAGCACACACACAAAAAATTATTAATCACATTCACAAACAAATCATATGCATTGCTTCAGTTAATCTAATTATTTTTTCTTCGATGTCCTTTATTTCCCTTTATAACAAAACAAATGAAATAAAATAAAGAGAGAAATGGATGCATAAAATACGAAACAAAGCAAAAAGCTATAAATGAAGTATATTGTTTTTTGTTAGGTTTTTTTTGTACAGACAAAGCATCATTTTCTCTGTAAAATGATCTTTGTGATTTTATATAAATCATTAATATTTTTCAGGGTAAACAGGTCCTTCTTGAGTCCAATAAACAAGAGGCAGTTGACTTTCGAAACTGTTATGTATTGCATTGTGCATATCCTACCACAAAGTTTCAATCACCTGACATTAAACAGATGTTAAGGATTCACTTTTATATTTCAACAATTTTTCAGCAAGTTGGAGCTTTATGTTTATAGGTGGATTTTTTATTTTATTGGTGTAATAAAGTATCTAAATTAATTTCCCAGTCAACCTTCCTCCATCCCAATAATGTACATTTTCACTGATATGAAAAAATAAGTGAAAATGAGTAAATATTAATTATTGCTTTGATATCTTAGCTAAAATGTTGAGAAACAAAGTCATAATTTTGAAACAGCGAGTAAAAATGTGAAAATGTTCAGGACTGAATTAAATGTAAGCACAACAGTTTGAATGGACTCCTGTTCATTTTACAGTTTATTTCTCAGCTCTTCCTGTAGATGCAACACGCCTGCTCTCATCCAGGCAGCACATATTTAGACCGTCGCTCAGGAGGAAACATCCGCATGAAAACACACAGTGGGACCATCTGCTGTACGGACAGTAACACTGTTATTACCGCTCAATACCAACACAAACAGCAGGACTTTCAGACAGACGCCACAGCGTTGTTAACAGTAAATACAGCTGAACGTTACAGCATCCTTTAATTCGGCTTCATATTCTTCCAGACAGAAGAACACTTTGTAAAAATAAAAATTGTGTCTTTCTCATTTAGTTTCTCCACAAATTTGTTGAGATCAGTTGGATAATTTGAGGTATACAGTAGTTCATAAAAATTTCATCTTTTCTGATTTACTTCATCTTTTCCGAATATGTAATGTGTTTGCTGATCTAAAACATTTAAATGGAGACTACCATCAGCTAGCAATCTACTTCTGCAGTAAAAATGGGGAAATGTTCTCAAAATACGTTGTTTAAAGCAATGTAACAATTTGTTAAAATGAGGCATAAAGTAACTGTACTTCAATCAGAAACTGTGTTTCAAATTTATTAAACCTTTTATTTTAACAAGTAAAATTATTGACATAATTTTCTTACAATGGAAAATATTAAGTACAGTACAAGATTTTTGTCTTTTTATAACTAGGCTTTTATAATAAGTAGAACCAAGTATGTCCAGAGACTTTACTGAAAAACAAACTTTTCCCAAATTTATTCTGTTGTAACAGAATAAATTTGTTCAACTCAGCCCAAAAGAATTAGGCTCCTTTCCTTTACTACAGCAAACATACTAAATCTTTTAAAAGTTTTAAATCTAAAAACAATAACATCTCTTCTCTACAAGAAACATAAAAATTGTGATGCTTCGTCTGTTTTTTTTTCTCTTGGTCTGCCAGTACATTTGACTCACGTGACAAAATGTTTGGACACCCCTGTTGCATGACGAGGTAAAAAAAACACTTTGAAAATTTTGAAGGTGTAAAAGCAAAACTTTACAGGAACTTTTTATAAAACTTAGGTGAATGTAGCTTAATGTGGTCACTGCCAAATGAAGATCTTTTACAAAATGATGTTTCTGAATTATGTTCATGGTTGAGGAAAAATCCAGACACAGAAAACTTGCAGCAGGTCATGTTTCAACATTTTTATTCAATGGAAGAATCTCTGAAAAACAAAAAACTTCAGCCTGAAACTAAATGAACAGCGAAGCTTCGACAGGTTAATGAGGAACATCTAGAGCTGGACGTCTAAACTACTGACAGGAGAGGAAACAGAGACGCTTTAAAGGCGTTTATATCAGATCAAAACCAGCGTGTAGAACAAAGTGTTGAATACATTTTACTGCTTTATTTTCAGGAAAAAATCTACTTTCCTCTGAAAACAGTCCATCTGTCTCTCTATCAAAATAAATCTACAGGTTTGTACAGTTTCTTATACAAGCGTAAAAACATTCAGATTAACATTTGTACATTTCCAAGCTGTGATATGAAGAAGCACCAGCATTTTTCTTCTCACTAAACTGAATCGAAGCAGCTCTTTTGGCTCAGTAAAAAGAAATAAAAAATGCTGAAACTGTGAGAATAAAAACTGATTCTGCTTGTCTGAAAACTGATTCTGCTTGTCTGTAGAGGGAAGCTCATAAAGCACCGATCTAAAAATAAAACTAAAGAAAAACAGAATCTAAGATCTGGGAGCTTTTAGAAGCTGATTTTACACGTTATCTTCATTAAAACAGCTAATATTTAAGTGGATTTGACAAAACATAAGCTGTATGGATTTCTAAACAGGTTTTAGTTGGAACCAGACTGTATGTAAAACACCAACATTCCTGCAGGATCTGCTGCAGCAAAGGCCAAATCGTTAGTTTCATTCAGCTTCTGTGAAGTTAAATATCTGGAGTGAAAAGTCGAGGTCAGAAGATGAAGGATTAATCAGCCAAACATGGATAAAGTTTCACTCAGATTAATATTTTTTATTTGGCCACCAGGTTTTTATTGTTTCTGCATTCACCTTTTAACCAGAAACATAAATTTAGTGCTTTTCCTAACTGTGATAGATCTGCTGCTGCAGACGTTTCCCGTTGCCTCAGACAATGATGACCTGGATCATCATCTGATCCGGGAGATCAGGCGGGTAACAGAACCCCGCACATCCCGGACCTGTGGGACCAGTGAGACCAGTGGCACCAGTGAGACCAGTGGGACCAGTGAGACCAGTGGGACCAGTGAGACCAGTGAGACCAGTGGGACCAGTGAGACCAGTGGGACCAGTGAGACCAGTGGGACCCTTGGCGCCAGTGAGACCAGTGGCACCAGTGAGACCAGTGGCACCAGTGAGACCAGTGGCACCAGTGGGACCAGTGAGACCAGTGGGACCAGTGAGACCAGTGGGACCAGTGAGACCAGTGGCACCAGTGGGACCAGTGAGACCAGTGGGACCCTTGGCACCAGTGAGACCAGTGGCAGCAGTGGGACAGAGGCTGTGGCCCAGTGGCTGTGACACATGTGTTTACTGGTCAGCCAGTAAACACACAGTGGGACCATCTGCTGATTCTGGCCCAGATCTGCTGAGCTCAGTTCTGATTCAAAACAGCCGTTAAAACATAAACATAAAACCATAGAAGAAGAAAGGAGGCGCCCCCTGCAGGCACTCCCAGGTATTCTGCATACAGTCTGTTCACAGCTGAATAAATGAAGCTTCTGGGGATGAAAATGAAACTCTGCTGCCGGAAAAACAAAAAAAAACATTTTGTGGTTCCAACAAACTTTAAAACTCATCATTGTGTATTTTTTCTTTTGAAATTAAAAAACAGGAAATAATTACAGTTGGTATTAACATTAGTGCAATTACAAAATCTGAGTTATAAAATGATCTGTGTTCATGTTCGGAGGTGTGTCTGTAACCGGAGCAGCCAGCCAATCAGAGGACAGATCATGGAGGTCAGCTCCAGGTTTAGTCTCTTTTTACAAAAAAGTTCTTCCAGCAGAACCGACTCACAGAGCGTTACGTTTCCCCTCGCCTGCGGCTGTCGGTCGCTCAGCGGCAGACCGCCAGGCGCCGCACCGTACACAGGTCACTCAGCAGGCGCCTGATTCGCTGCTTCAGCTGCGGGAGGCGGGACAAAGGGTCTGGAGGCTCCAGCTCCCCAGAGTGATCCAGCCAAGACTCCAGAACTGCAGGGAGAAAAAGAAAGATTTCTCAGTCTCCTCATCAGTGTGGAAACATTAATTTAAAACCTGTCCTGTATCTGTGTGTGTTACCGTCCAGCTCTCGCTCGATCAGGTCCATCCTGGCGGTGATCTGGTGATGCAGCGCCTCGACGTGCTCCAGCAGGTTGAGCCGACACTGAGCCACAGACACGGCGGCCTGTCTGTGGGCGTGGCCGGCGTCCTCTGAGTGGCTCTCCGGTTTGATGCTGAGGAAGAAGCGAGCGTCTGAGTGGCTCACGGCGTTGGCGTCCAAGATGCTCAGAGGCGGTTGTTTCCTCAGATCTTCAGGCTTCAGACAGAAACAACAATTAGAACCCAAGATTTACACATTTTATTGAGCTTTAATGGGATTTCATGGAACAGAAGGTTGGTTTTAAAAATGTCACAAATAAAATGATCATTCAGCTCCCACTGGGGTCTGAAGTCTCCTCATTTTCCTCTTCTTACTCGGCCAAAAATCTAATTGGATGGAGAACACCTGTGGACATCAATCTTAATGTCTTGCTGCAGGTTATGAGCTGGATTTAGGTTTGGACTTTGACTAGGCCACTCCAAGCCTTAAGTGGTTTAATGAAAAATCTGCAGAATGTGCCAACTTTTATTTTTTCATTTGCTAATCTCCTCTGTGTTGATCTGTCTCAGAAAAACGTGAAGAACTTAAAGGGGTGTGACTCCATCTGCAGGGCGCCTCACAGAGTGTGAAGTTTATTTCAGTCCCTCGTTTCCTGAACCCAGACTGACCTCTCCTACCTTTTCCTCAGGCTCTTCCCATGATGCCTCTGGTTTCTGGTAGCAGTGTTCGCTGCTGACGTAGCAGATGGGCGGCTCGTCCTGCTGGCCGGACGTCAGGCTCAGAGCCTCCTCCTGTCGCCATGGCGATCTCCACAACTGCAGGTCGGGGTGGGACGGAGAGCTGCGCAGACAGAGACAGAGATGCTGAGCAGAAGTTTCTGTAGACGTGAGCCCTCTGGTGATGACTGCTACAGTTTCTGTAGATCAGCGCCCCCTGGTGGTGACTGTGCTATAGTTTCTATAGATGTGCGCCCCCTGGTGGTGGGCTGACTGCTCTACTCACTGCAGAAGACTGATCTTGAGCTGCAGGCCACTCAGGACCTGGTGCAGGCTGTGCGTCTGGGCCAGCAGGTGGCTGGTGTGAGAGATCTTGGAGGCGTTGATCTCTGAGTAGTTCTCCTTCACGCAGGACAGGCCGAACATGTGACCCGAGATCAGCAAATCAGGTTCAGACAGGAAGCGCTGGGCCCGCCTCCAGCCTGCAGAGGAAGCAGACGGATCAGAGGAAGGTTCCTCCTGTTTTCTGCCCCTGCAGCGCAGCGGAGGGGATCCTACCTGACGTCTGCCTGCAGTAGTAACAGATGTAGTTGTGAGGAACGTTGTCTTCATATAGACCCATGCAGGTTCCATGCTGCCAGCAGAGACACGACTCGCACTGTAGAGACACAACGACAGAAAAAGATTCCCTCTGGGTTTGATCCATATAAGACCATCAAACAATATTACAGAAAATCTGAGTAAAAACAAGAAAAGATTGAATTTATAGAAGTAAAAGGAGAAACTGATTTGAAAAGGTTGATGGGAATGGTAAAACTAAAAAAAAAACTCCTTCCTTTTGGAAAGTCTTTGTTTGTTTTCAAGTTTTTACGCTAGATGAAGTTTGGCTTTTTCAAAAAAGACTTAACGCGCTACAGGGGAAATGGAAATACGCTTGCTGAATAAAACTGAGAAATTTCAAAGTCCAAAGCTCCAGAGTTCAGAGGAGAGAAGTCTTGTTTTCAACTTCTACTTCCTGTTTATCACAGCCATTAATAAAGTCAACACCTGATGAAAAAATGCTTTGCGTAGCTGATTCGCTCCAGATCAACGATGTTCTGACATTTTTATGCCAACTTCACAGTAGATGGAAGCACAACTAATATGAATTTTATTTTTTTGTCTGACGTTTTAAAATTTCACTCAAAATGTTATAGACAATTAGACGTAAACACAGCTAGAAAAATCTTTAATTTAGACTCAGAGGTGAAGTCAAGAAGGCGTTTGGCAGCAGGGACCTGGAGGTGTGATCTACCTAAAACTGGAGCTACACCCCGATGTGAACAAGCTGAACAGGAGGAGGTCTGAGAATATGAATGGATGGGAGCTGAGAATCCAGCCCTGTGGTACACCACTATTAAAAAGTCAAGAGTGAAAGAATAGGTTTTGTTTAAGAGATAAAAGTCAGTAAATTCAGAGCCCAGAATCTGATCCATTTTACAGATTAATTCACTGTTTATTAATTTATTATTTTGGTCTAAATTAAATGAAATATTTCTCTTTATTTCAAAAATAAAATATTAAAAATCAGTCAAAGTTTTCACATAAGATTTGTGAAAATTAAAGCCTGATGCTGACTTTTTATGGACCGTGTGTGTGTGTGTGTGTGTGTGTGTATTACCTGAATCATAAAGTCGTTCTCTTCGTCCACCTCGCACACGCACCTCACCACCTCACAGTCCTCCGTCTCCGTAGCGACAGGCCAGGACGTGTCCTCGCCGCTCTCAGCCGTCAGCGTCGACCAGTCGCTGCCGTCGTCGACTGGAAGCAGAAACAAAATCAGTGTTTTGTTGGTTCTTTGAACGAGAAAGGAGAATATTTGGTGTTTTTTAAAAGAGAAAAGTGAATATCTGGGGTGTTTTCTGCTCGGACCGTGTGAGTGTGAAAGCTTCAGAGTGAGGGGCGGTCGGTCCGGCGCGTCGTCGTCGCTGCTGCCGAATCCTACAAACACGACAAACACAGACGAATGATTCCACTGAGATAATCCAGATTTCAGGGTAAACTAATCAGATTAATAATCTGAACTGAAAAGCAGGCTGAGGAGGAATCTAGATTCTCCGTTACCTGACTGGCTCTTCTTCTTCTTCTTCTTTTTCTTCTTCCTCAGTTTGACTCGCAGGAAGTGCTTCCTCTCCTTCCTGTCGTGTCCTCCTGGTTTTTCCTTCCTCTCCTCCTTTTTCAGTTCTGCAGACAGAATACAGAATTCAGACGTTTGGCTCATTTTGCCCCACAGAAATCTGTTTGAGAATCACCAAGCTCCGACCCACCGGTCCCCATGATGCTCTGCTCTCTGTCGTCACGGCGACAGCTGCCGGTCTGGACGTCGGCCTTCTTGCTGGACGGGAAGTCGCCTCCTTCAGAAGCAGACCTTTTCCTCCTGAAGCGGCAGTAGACAGAAGGTCAGGGGTCATCATGGAAGCTGTGGGGCTGAACTCACCTGGACTCACCTGGAGGCCTCTGGCTCCGCGCCGCCGCCGGCGTCCAGCTGCTGCTCAGAGTGGTAGTACTTGATGTGGTAGTGCAGCAGGCTGGCCTTCCTGAAGGACTTGGAGCAGCCGGCAGCCGGACACTTGAAGGGGTTGTGGTCCAGCTCGATGGACAGAATAGGAGGAGGCTGGTTCTTTATCACTCTGTACACTGCAGGAGAACACAGCCAGTGAGACGCTGCAAAAACAGAACCTAAACAAGTACTTTGGTTTCTGGTGCTAACATCTTGAAATAAGACAAAAAAACTTTCAAGTAACTTCTCAGCAAAATAAAGGAGCTTGTTTTGAGTCAACAATTTCTTGATATTTCCCCATGTTATAAGTGAGAACTGTGCTTTTAATCAATATCAGGGAATAATTAACTTAAAACAAGCTCCTTTATCTGTCTGAAAAGTTATTTGTAAGTTAGTTTTGTCTTATTTCAACTGTTCTGAGAAATTTGCAATAGGAACGAGACCAGAAATACTTGGTAGGATTTTGTATTTTTGCAGTGGGGAAGATGGAGACCCAGTGGTGGGCGGAGCTTACGTGGCTCTCTGCTGAACTTGTGCGTGGTGGGAAGGTGAGCCTGGCGCTCCATCAGGACATCTGAGGAGGAGGAGAGGAACATTGGGTGAACTGGAGAGCAACCGATCCTTAAATGAGAAACTGATCTATCTACATTCAAAAAGATCTAAAACTCAGCCACTGTCCCCTTTTGCTCTGGTGTGACAGACGACAATATTTAGCAACTTTTTCACAGGCAAAAAAAAAAAAAAAAAAAATCAGAATCGCCACGTTCAGCTTTTCAAAGATCAGTGATCGGCCAGAAAACTGATCAATGTACCTCTAATTTGGATTTAATCTGCTCTAAATGTGAATTCAAGATTTGAGTGAAATATTCAAGCATCACTGGAAGGAAATAAATCAGAAGCTTATGGAAACAACCACAGAGCTATCATCAAACTGAAACACAAGATGGACGACTACAGGGAAGAACAACCGAAGCTCATTGGTTACCTTTGTCAATGTGGGCGGGGTTAGGAACTGCTGCCAGGGTGGAGTCTGCTGTGATTGGCTGTTTCTGAACTACATCACTTCTGTCTGAAAGACGAGAAAAACAAACCATATTTACCTTCAACCTGAAGACAAACATTAGGGGTCAAATCTTAACTCACTGTTTTCTGTCTTCTTCTTCGTTGGTGGATGAGAGCAAGCAGGCTCTGCTGTCTTCCTCTCCTCCTCCTCTTCCTCAGCTCCTTCCTTCTCCTCTGAGGTCTCCTCTTCTTTTCCTCCCTTCTTCTCCTCCTCCTCCTGCGTCTCCTGGCCTCCCTCCTCTTTGGGGTTGTGCTCCTCTTCCTCACTCTCGCCCTCCTCCCATCCCTCGCTCCCCACTGCGCTCCTCTCTGATCTGGACCTCTGGACCACAGACAGCAGCATCAGTGAAGATGAGGAGCTGTTGGAGGAAGGTGAGGAAGGTGAAGCGGTTCTTACTTCGTGGAAGGGTTTGATTTTGGTCGGCTTCACCGTCTGGACCACGCCATCGTAGAACCGCACCGTGTACGAGTCTGGGACGGGAACGCAGGGTTAGGCCGATCACTGCAGACTGAAACTTAAAGCCGTCCAACTGGAGTTATAGTTAAAAATGTTCCTTTTTTCAGATTCAGACAAGCATCTTCAAACATTCAGAACCAGATGTGAACACAAGCTTTTTATCAGAGAAACATCCGTGTTGAAAGATATGAGAGGGAATCAGGACCAGGCAAAGAAAAAACATTAGACCATGAAAATAAAGTCGCATGACAGTGAGTCAAAATAATGAGAACAAAAGACGTAATAATACGAGAACAAGCTCATAATATTATGGAAACAAAGTCATAAAATACTAGAAAAAAAAGTAGATGATACAAAAACAAAGTTACAATATTACCAGAATAAGGTTGTAATAATATGAGAAAAACGTTGAATAAGAAGGTTGACGTAATAATAGAAATAAAGTCATAATATTACAAGAATAAAGTTTTAATATTAGTACAATGAAGTAATAATTTTAAGATAACTCCAACATAAAAAGTAATCAGAAATTAACATGAGGAATGTTGAGCATTATAAGAACTTTGTGATCAGTTTTACAAATAAGGATGATATTTAATATCAGCGTCCAATTATTATAAGTAGCAGGACTTTGAAACAAACGACGGTTTACTTCAAAGAACGAATGACAGACTAGACGAGCTGCTCTCTATGTCAAAGTTTTACTCTCATTAAAGAGACTTTTCTGGTAATTTGACGACTTTTTCCAGGTAATATTGTGTCTTTATTCTAGTAATATTATGACTTTATTCTGATAGTTTCATAAGAAATCTCTTAGTCTGGCCCTTATGTTCTGTTGCTGAAAGGTCAAAGTTGAGTCTCACCGTCTTTGTTGACCTTGAGGATTTTTGCCGGGTAGAAGCGGCAGTCGGTCCAACAGGCCAGAACTTTGGAGCCCAAAACGAAGACCTGAGACAGGAAACAGGAGAATAATGGAAACTGAGCTGAAACAATGATCTGACAGAAACACGACAAGATGGAGGAAACGCTCTGGTTCCTGCTTTAAACGAACCGTTTAGAGCCGCAAAAAAATCATTTGAATGTTTCATGTAAGACATTTCTCTTACTGTAAATAAAATACTTAAAATCTGTTTTTATTTAAAAAACAGATTTTTCATATTTATAAATTAAATTCTAAGGTTTTACTTGTAGCAATAATCAATTATGAAAACAATCCTAATTATGATAAATAAACATCTTAGCATTAATAAGCAGCGTTGGTACCGGCTGGGCCTGTGGTGGCGTCAGGCCCTGCCTCCTCAGGCTGACGCGCTCCAGTGGACGGAGGTACGGCGAGCTCCAGTGGAACCACTCGTTGTGTCGACGGCTCCACTGGCGATAGTGGACCAGAACCCGCTCCTTGTCATAATCGATCTTCTCAATAGTGGCAGCGTACCTGAAGAGACAACAGCTCAGGTGATTCAGAGACACTCAGAACAACAAAAATGATCAGCTGAACTGTCCAATTATTTACTTAATGTTTCCCATCGTGAATTTAACCACAAACAATCCTGGAAACATTATGTACAAAAAAATTTAGAAATATTTTCTATTGTGTTTCAACATCATTATTCTAATGTTCCTGTTTAATCAGCACAGAACTGATGACAGACTTTTCTTCTGTCATACAATTACAAACAAAGACTAATCCACTAGTTTGGCCTGCTGTTTGTAAAGTTATACAGTCAAAAATTAGTAACATCAATTTGCATTATTTAGCCTGTCATAACAGAAAATTTTTTTTAAAATAATTTTAAGTAACTCCCCAACAAAGCCATTATTTTACTATTTTGCTAAAGTTGTTTGAGTTACCAAGTTATATCATTGGAAAGAGGCTAACTGGGCAGCTAACTGGAACACCAGAGGATGGTTAGGATAGTTAAAACATATGCTAGGTACTGTGTGTGTGTGTGTGTGTGTGTGTGTGTGTGTGTGTGTGTGTGTGTGTGTGTGTGTGAGTGTGTGTGTGTGTGTGTGTGTGTGTGTGTGTGTGTGTGTGTGTGTGTGTGTGTGTGTGTGTGTGTGTGTGTG
>CAEFZX010014907.1:0-26934 GCA_903066825.1 Alfaro cultratus
TTTTACTAGAGTACATTTTTGTCTGTGTATTTGTACTTTTACTTAAGTACATTTTTTGAGTACTTTATACAACACTGACCCTTTGGATCCCAACTAACAATTTAATTTGTTAAGAAGTGATGTGGAAAGGAGCACTATCAGTATCTGCATGTATTTGTATTCATGTTTCTCTGATACAGTGATTAGAATTACAAGCTTCAAAGACTTATTTGGATATTTAAATCTACTAAAGACTTGATCAGTCTTCATTAAAGCTTCAGCAGGGTGTTCGCCATGCCAAACAGCAACTTATGGCCCAAATCTTGATAGAGAAATCTGTGTGACAGTTTGCCGCTGTCTGCTTACATTTCTGCCTGCCTAGATTTCCTCTTCAGCTGGAGGCTGCAAGCAAAAAGCTGTGATCCTGTCTCAAAACGGCTGAAGCTAAAAGAGCAAAGCCTTCATTTTTAATTCTTCGCTGCAGTAAAACTGAAAAGTTAGAAAATGAAATTGGTCTGCAGGAGCAATAAAGACACAGTCTTCTGTGCCAGTACATATTATAAGAAACAGATTTTGTGTTATCTCTTCAACACCCTGTGGGTCCCTGTCTAGAACAGCCCATGTCCTAAAGCATTAATGTAATCACAAATCTGTAAGATTTCAAATGTATTGCTTTCCTAACTGGTTTCTTCAGTTCATCAAAAGTGATTGTCTTTATATTTTAATGTTCATTTTTAAACTCCTTGATTCTATCATTTATTTTTTGTAATATTTCATCAATTGAGATAACCATGGTAATGAGGTTTGTTACTCTGGCAATGCTGGTTAGTACGGTTCTCTCTTAAAGGCTCTTATGTGTATTAGTAGCTTACTAGTTGTAGGTCATGGTACAGAACAGATTAGCCCTGCAGTGCATACTGTAACACATCTTTACCTGACTGTATGTGTGTCTATAGAAGATAATCCAGGTTAACGTCATTACGCCAGTCCATCTGGGAGTAGCTGCCCCACTAAGACACAGACGACGCCTGAAGGCTGACCATGAGTCTGGACATGAGAAGCGTTGATTTGTAAAGAGACTTTTAGGTGGAAGCTCGCAGAAGAGGAAACTTCCACACGCTCATGTCTTTAATGATGGAGGTAAGCCAAAAACCTGCCTGACTCTGATTTCTCTCCGTCGCTGTTTGCATCACTTGCAGGTTTCTTCAATCACTTTCATCCCAGAGCCATCAAATTAACGTTCCACACACGTTCCTGACAAAGTAGGAGCCGTTCGATCAGACAGACACGAGACGATGCCTGTAACTGAAGTTAAATCCACGTTACATCCAGCCAGAAGTTTACATCCAACTAATGAAAAGCACACATACGCGTTTTCTCATATCGTTTGAAATTTAGATCGGATCAAACTTTTCTTGTTTCAGGTCTGTTAGAATTAGCAACATAATTACTATTTGGAAAGTGCCACAATAATGAGATAAAACACATCAGAAGAGATTTAAATGAAATGGATTGAAAAATAAAATAAAGTAAAAAAACAAGAGTCCAGAAGCTATTACTTCTAACTAAAGTAAACTCTTATAAAAGTAAATTTAAAAAATAAACCTATAAATAAATATAATACTCAATTTAATGAAAAACTTTTTTTTTTTACTTTTATTTTTTAAATTTTGTTATAGCAAACAAGGAAGGTACAAGGACAACATAGAACAGCAGTAATTTCAAACACAGATACAACATTCAAGGGCTTTACAATGTCAAAATCAAATCGGTGACGAGGATAATTATGATCTGAACGACTTTAGCGTTCAAGCTTAGTTTTAAAAATTTTATGGAAAGCACTCCACTAATGCAACGTCCTATTGACGTCACTATTACGTTGTCACGCGACTCTCTCCCAGCAGGCTTCAATCCGGAAACAGCTTTGGCTTGAAAATTTGGACCGGAAAAATGTTTGACACCGGAAACTACCAGCTGGGACGGAGAACTGACGCAGGAACGCCGCGCGTGCACCCACGACGAAACCCGCCAGTTTGTGATGAAACCAAAAAACAATTGATGTGTGGTGTGCGAATGTATTTGAAATGTCGGCACGGACTTTACTGTAGCACTACATCCAAGCTTGTGACACGTTTTTTTTTTTTAGGACTTTAATGACCATATTCCATCTTATTTATTGGAAACGCCATTGGCGAAATTGTGTTTTTCGACAATGGAAACGCAGCTAATGTCACGATGACACTTTGTCGTGGCAATTAAAACGTCTCTCGAGCCAGGGCGTCATAAAATAGTACTGGACTAAAAGCTTCTTTCTTATGGATTTTGAAAATATTTTCTGTTATTATATTATGTTATATTAATTGCATTATAAACTGCATGAAAGTGATGTCAGGTTTACAGGTGTAGTTTTAATGGTCAGCAGTATTACGCGTGTATTAAGTTCTCTTTTTCCTTTCATTCTGTCCGTATCACTGTTCTTGCAGTAGTTTTATGACCTCATTAAAATGGACCTTTAAGCCAAGATAAAGTCATTTGATATCGCTGCCTGTCTCCCTTC
Source organism: Alfaro cultratus (assembly GCA_903066825.1). Classification (NCBI taxonomy): domain Eukaryota; kingdom Metazoa; phylum Chordata; class Actinopteri; order Cyprinodontiformes; family Poeciliidae; genus Alfaro; species Alfaro cultratus. The sequence continues at coordinate 2,537 of CAEFZX010014907.1, forward strand.
ACTCTGACTCTTTCGGCTCTGCTGCACTTTGAAACGTCACTGTTAATAAAGACAGTGTGGTTGTGAGTTTTTGACCGTCCTGACAGTCTGCCGCCTTCTCTCCTCCCTTAAACACAACCCAGACGTTACAGTTTCCAAAGTGTATTGATGATTCTAAAGATGACACTTGACAAAATATAATGTTTTTTTTATTGGTTTTCGCCATTTATTTATTTATTTTAAACAGGTTTTTAAAAAACAAGAAACAAGCAATCAGTGGAACAGAGAAAACATGTGCATTCATAACCAAGAACAAAATAATGAGTTTCCCTCACAGTGTCTCCAATGTGAGGGAAACGGACTACGAAGAAGTGAACACTCATTTAATCCTACCTCTTGTCTCGGTTTAATGACATGTAGTACTTACTGACTCAATAATTATCCAAAAATGTATAATTAATACCATATTATAATATTTATGTGCCTGTTAAACAAACTGGGCTAAAGAGCCAACAAATAAATTGTACTACATTGACAAAATGGCTACAAACTAACTAACTAACCCATAAGGTAAGAAAGTCTACAGATTATTGTTGACTAAACAACGTTTATGAATTTTATTTTCCGTTTTCACGATGTAAAGCACTTTGAACTGCCGTGTTGCTGAAATGAGCTCTGCAGATCAACTTGATTGATTGAACTGGAATTTCTTTTACCAGGAAGAACGAAAAACACAACGGAATGACATCAATCTCTGTAGAACTGGGTCACGGTGCTCCTCAAGCATGTGTACTAAGACTCCTGTTCCTTTCTTTGTTGACACAGTGACAGTGGCCCAGCTTACACATGGGGTCCTCAGCTTTCAGCTAGAAACCTCAACAGCAGTAAAGCTGTTTTTAGATCTTAGTCAACATGGGTCTCATTTGGTCTCGACTGTTTTGATTTAACTTAAATGTTAATGATCCACAGCAAAGGTAAATTGCATCAAAGAAAAAACATGAGGCGCAATTAATTATTTTTTTAAACTAAGCTGTGTAGACGCGTTCCCCCACCCTAGTCCCAAGGGCCTTCTGTTGTACATGTGTTGGATTGTTTCCTGTAGCCACACAGTTAAACTGAATGAAGGCGTCGTTAACAGGCTGGCACAAGTTCTTCCAAAGTGCAAATGACATGGTGGCATGGTTCCTACACACTCTGGAAACAAAGAAGTTCTACGCAGACATAAAAAAAAAAAAAAACAACAAAACCAGACATTTCCAGACTTCATTCTCTGGGACAAAGTCTAGAAGTTGCCATATTCTTTCCATCCCTCCTTCCATTGCTCCTTTCTTCCTTACCTCCTGAATCTATTTCTTCTTTGTGTCCATCACTCTGTATGTACCTGTGCTGTTTTTAATTTCTTTATTCTTCACTTGGGTCTTTCTGTCCTTTTCTAATTCATTGTACTCATCCTCCTTTTTCTAGAGTCCATCTCTTCTTCTGTTATTCTTTGTTCCCTTTGACCTTTCTTCTGTCCTCTTTTCAGCTTCTTCCTTTCATTTTCTTATCCCTCCTTATGGAATTTGTTCTTCACTTTTTTTCTTCATTTTCCTTCATTCCTCAAAAATCTTACATATATATATTATTAATCATAATTTGTATTAGTAAGAGTAATAATTGAGTATAGCTGTTTTTTTATTATTATCTTTGTTTTATGAAAAAAGTGCAAGAAATCTGTTGTAGCAAGAACGACACAAATGACCTCATCTGTAGTTGTTATCCTGCTTCTGACACTAAAATATGAGGAAATGTTTTTTTATTCCTTTTTTTTCCTTTTACAATCAAATAGTTTATTTTAAGGCCACTGTTCCTTTTATTCTTCATACAGCATGTCAAAATAGTGTCTCCAATGTGAGGGAAATGCACAGTGAAAATTAAATGGGCAGCTTGGGAAGAACCACAGAATTTCCTTACAGAGAGCCTACAGAAAAGATTCCACATCAGTGACCATATGTAATTAACTGTTTTAGGTAGGTAGCAATAAAACTGCCTTTGTCTGTTTTCCTGAATTCCTTCTTTCAGCCACTGAAACTTTGTCTACCAGTCGGGCTTCACCCAGAGGTCGAAAACGTATGTTTGTGTCTTTGTGTGCAGCTCTAGGAGAAGCTTGAGGGTTCGGGCCTAGATAAACTAAGGACAGGGTTGTGGAGAGATGGTATAGAGGAGTGGCAGATAAAAGAAAAGGTAAGGCAAACAGTCACCCATAAACGCATCTGAGGTAATGAGTTAGTCCCGATGGAAGACATATTATATTATTAAAACATCAAACATATGTAAATATGTTGTAGGAAAAGCCCAGGCCTTTATTTTGGGATAAACTCCCTTCTGTCGTCATTAAAGCTGATGACTTTTTAGCCTTAAAAAGCAAATTCCACAATTCATCATGTAAAAATGCTATCCTTTCATTTTGTGCTCTTCAACTCTTACGCCTTGGGCCTCTTTCAAATTACATCTGCCATGACCAAACTTTTTTCTTTTTTTTCTGAGATCAATTTGAACTGGTGGCAGTCATTGAGCCTCGAGCCACAACTTTCTAGCTCCCTTCCTCGCGAGCCCCCTGCCCCGCCCAAATCCCCTCCCAAACAAAGCAAGTTGGCCAGTTTCTGGTCGCTGATGTCATCGCCATCAGTTCAGCCATTGCTCTGTAATCATCCCCGCTCCGCTCTGTGATTGGAACTGCCCGTCCGATCTGGTCTTAGCCACTTCTGGGACCGACGGCAAAGAGACATGTGGGGAACATATGGAAACTGGTGTCAACCTGTCTGAGAATACTCTGCTTCCTTTGGACTGCTTAGATTTTGGGTAACCTCGAAATGAGAGTTGGTTACTGTGCCTCAATGGACACAAATTTGATGTATTTGTTATCCTTCTCATTCTCTTGATGTTCTTTTACGGCCTAGCCAGGTTTTTCATGGCAAGGACGTTATGTTAATTTATGGCTTTTGTAAATGCACTGAAACTTAGGGTGAAATCCTAACTCAATGTACGACCTTACTGAATCTTAAAGCTAAAAGGAAGGAGCAAAGTCTTAAGCAAGATGCTATCTCGAGGAAAGAACATTATGTGTGAATATTGAAGCAACATCTAAAGACTTCCACCAGGAATTTAAAGCACAGGTGTAAATGTGTCTCCAGAAAGACAAGAACCTTCAGCACACCAAAAATGTGGTTACAAAGTGACTTCAGAACAACATCAATGTCCATCACAAACCTCGGATTCCAATGCTATGGATCTTTAAATGGGTTTGTGAGCAAGTTGGCCTGAAAAACCTCACACTTTTGACTTTAAAGACATTAATAAATAAATATATGACATATTCTGTTATTGGGCCTGGTGCAGTTGGTAGCACTGTTGCCTTGCAGCAAGAAGGTCCTGGGTTCGATTCCCGGCCCGGGGTCTTTCTGCACGGAGTTTGCGTGTTCTCCCTGTGCATGCGTGGGTTCTCTCTAAATTCTCCCCAGGTGTGAGTGTTTGTCCTGTCTGTCTTTGTGTTGCACCAGCAGCCCTCCTGACCCCACTAGGGAAAGCATGTTAGAAAATGGAGGGATGGATTCTGCTATTGTTGTGGCATTTAGCAAATATACATAATTTAAGTCATTCTAATGTACAGTTGTATTGACAGGAGCGGTATGTTTTTTGTCTTGCATGTGGAGAGGGCTTATGGTGTGTTCACATCAAACATGTTTTGAGCTTCAGGTGCGTCTGGGTTACATTCACAGTCCATGTGGAGGCGTGTCGATGCGCATCTGTGCTAGATACGCATTTTGTGCATCTATCACAGTGCGAATTTGGAGAGTTTTGAGTGTTTCACGCGTCAAACCCGTTCAATGCAGCCAACACTAGCCAACTCAGCTTGGCGCAGCTTGTACTACCCTTGAATGTAGGTGCGAAAATCTGAGAACCGCCAGGCTGAGCCGCTCTGCATCTGTTAATGGAAAATGAATCTGGCCACGGCGGACTGGGACCGTACCGGTTAGAGGCGGTCTGGTGGAAACGCGCCTTCAAGTGTTAACAATGTCTTACAAGCCGAGCCACTATGTGACGTGACGACACCCTTGTCTCCAAAGCACCCTTTGGGTTTTGAGATCTTCACTTACTGTTTTCAGTCACCTTCCTTATGATGCTTTCATTCCCTTTCCACTCACACTTCCTGTGACCTCTGCTGCTCTTTCCAGAAATGCCAGGTCTTTTGCAAACTAAATCATTTCAATTCACATCACTGCTGTGCATGTGTACCAAATTATGCCCAGTGTGGATCATTGCTTGGGTGCCTAGCTGGTTTCTGTAAGCGAGTGCATAACAAGAAGCATGCTAACCTTCTCGCACTTTGATGTTTTAGTTGTTGTTGTTGTGGGCATTTGTTTTGGGGGAATGGTCAACTGGACTCTTCACCACAAATGTAGCATAAAACCCAAAGCATTCTGAACATGATGTGTTTGCTTTGAAGTGTGAGCTCGTTAAAGCACATAGAGACGCTTCGGACCCGGCGAGTTCTGGAAAACTTTGCTTCAGATGGTAAAAATCATCACATGCTTAGTCACAGTTGTAAGTCAATAAGTATGCAGGGTGACTCCATGTGAGTTCTTTTTTTTTCCCAGCATTTTTTTCAATGCTTCAAATGTCTTCTTTGTATTTTTCTTTCATCGTCACACTTTGACTATTCATTGGAAAGAAAAAAAATACTCTTCATGAAATGAAGAAAATAAATCCATCGCCAAATTTATGGTGTAATGCTCCCTAAATCTTACCAAAGCTTGTTTGAAACGTGTCATTAACTGAAAAGTTTTGGTACTTTCCAACTTCTGTAATGTCTAAATTGGCTGCACATTCATGTCAGAAGCATCAAACATTGTTTTTAATGAAACACGGAAAACTTAAGTCAGTAGCAGTACTCACATAAAATGCATCAGAGGGATATTTGTGCATTTTAAATGCAAGATACAAGTTGATTGTAACATTTTTTGGGGGGAATGTATGAACTTATTTCAAAGGCAAGGAAAATGTCTGAGTTCACATACTGTGTTTCAAAGAATCTGTAATCGGCATTAAATAATGTGCTGTATGATGGTCCAAATGGCCAAACACGACATGAAAAATGTTTTGTTCATGTTTCACTGATAGAATGAAGTTATTTGTAACCTCAATGAGTTTTAATAAAGTCCGTTTAAGTCTCCTGCTTTTTGTAAAGCAGCTGTTCATATCAGCGCCTCGCTCTCCCTCTCTTTCATTTTAGTTTCTTTCTCTTATTTTCTCTATTCTTTTTGTCTTCCACACATTCACTTCATTATCATATAGCGCTGAGTGCCGAAGCCACGATCCTTGGGCTGGCTTAAAGTTAGGCCCGAACACATGGTGGAGTTTTATGACTCTTTGTTCCAAAGTGGCGGGTGGGACAGAAACTGGTCAGCCTCTTCAGGTCTGACATCAGCCCCTCTTTGTCCCCTCCACCTCATTCCTCCCACCAACAGGGGGCCACACTGATTTGTAATGTGATGTTTAGCTGCATTGTGGCTTTGCTAATCTTTGTTTTCCTTTGTTTTCTTGTGTTAATTAGTTGCTTTTGAAGTTATCTTTCAGAATTCAATTTCATTTTATCATATTGTCACCTTTCTATGTCTTCTTTTTGTGACAAAATCTGTTTTTGATTATTTTAGGAAGGTGATAATATCATTATATTATAATAGGGGTCGTGCATTTATCTTTTCTTTCAGCATCTATTCCTTTTGTCTTTTCCGTAAGTAGCAAGTTGCGTGTGTTATGTATATAAAATGTATTTAAAGAATAACTTCAGCGAATAACTGTGTGAGATCCCAGCGTCTCATTGGTTGATCTGTGAAGCAAGTAACTGCGGACCAATCAGATTGCTGCGGCACATCAATACAAAATAAATACAGAGGTAATCATTCATGCAATTTTAATATAACTTCAATAATTACTCATTTAATATATTCCAATTCATATTATTATTACTTTGTATTAATTAATTTATTCATGCATTTATTGTTTATTAAATTGTGATAACATACTTCACTCTTACTTATATTTTATTTTTGATTCCACAGTTATATTTAGTTTTTCTTAGTGTCAGGACTCATGTTTCAGAAATGGAATTTACTGTATGAAATACAAACATGTAAATATTTTTATCTGAAAAATGACATTTGAATGATGAAAATACTTAATTGCTGACAGACGGTTCCTTGAATGCGAGGTATTATGAACAACTTTTATTAATTTAATATTTATGTCATGAAGGAACACTCGTTGAAATGTCATTATCTGATAAATATAAAGATTCTGTTAGAGTTTAAAAATACTCAAAGAAAATTCCTATGTTAAAAGTATTAAGAAATGGACATTAAAAATGATTTTCAGTCATTATTCCAGAATAAGGAAGAGCTGCGGTATATTTTATTTCCCATTTCTTTGATATTTCTCGGAGCTCAGAATGGGATGTTTGACCATCCCATTCTGTTCTATGTGACAACACTGCCCTCTGCTGGTCTTGCTTACAGGCGACTTTCTGCAAACTCCTCTCCTCTGTTCCACTGTTCTGATTTGCTTGATGACTTTATATTTCAACATGAAAACTAAGAGTCAAGTAAGACGAGAGAAACTCAGACATTTCATTTAAACGTCTGCAACTTGTGCTGCACAAGGCCGTAGGAACAAGTTTATCATATTGGAAACCTGACAGATCCGTAAATAGCTTGAGCAGAAATGTCAAACAATGTTGTCATCAACACGTTACTCTAATCTGACCCCTTGTAATGCGTAATCTAACACGTTACTACTTACAATCCAATAATCAGATTAAAGTTACGTATCCAAGTTGCTGAGTGTTACTATATTTGTTTTTTGTTTTTTTTAATAAACACATATTGTTGCTTTCTTCTTTTTCCTTGGGGAGTTATGTTTCATGTGCAACATCAGCAACACAAACATAAACGATGGAGGAAAAATAGAGATGCACATCTTCCAGCTGATGGATGAAAGTTTCATTGAGTAATCAAGTTACAAATTCAAATATCTACTGCTATGTGTTTCTGCCTCTGCCTCACTCTGACTCTCTGCAGCCTGATGTTCCTGCATGGATTCATGGATTTACAACAGACTACAGTAATTTACAGTATCAGAATGTAAATTCACCAGAATTTCCCATAAAGCCTATTTTTCCACCTGCTGTTCCTGGACAAATGGTCAATTTATCCTGCTAAAAACAAGCAGAGGCTTTACAAACAAGGTTAAAATGACAAAACTACACACATTTTCTCAATCTATTTAAAAAAAAAAAATACAATCAGTATAAATACAAAGCAAGCACACTACAACACAACGGTCATAAAAAGTATAAGAAGTAATTAAAACTAAATTAATCCTTCATCTAGATGGCAAAACACAAGCAGTCACATGGCGGGATGAGGAGGCAGTGCTTATTATTCAAAATGTTGTTCTGATGTGTTATGAACCAATACATTTCTTTTTTAAGACAAACAAACAAAAAAACAATAATCTGGGCTATAAAGAGTTCTCAGGAAATTTGAGTCTGAAAAATGATAGAGTTTTTGGTTTATAAAAGTAGAGGAGTCCAGTTCAGGAGTGTTGATGTATCCATGTGTTGCTCTACTGAACGACAGAGGAGTACCTGCGGTGACCACTAGGTGGAGTTAGTGCAGTTATTCCAGATCAATGCTCTTCATCTTCATCTTTTGTCTGTTGTTGTAAATTTAGTAAATTGGAGTGTCACACCAACACAGCACCACATCCATTCTTCTGATTTAATCTAAGGATCCTTTAGCAGCTCCAATCAGAGCGTTTAACAAATAAAGGAGAAATGAAAAATCCAACGACCACCTGAGTCCACAGTCACGTCTGCTCAGTGAGGCGGCTGCCATGGTGAATCTGTGCTGTTTCATGTAGCATTTTAGCTTTATGTCTGCTTTCTGCCTCAAGCTGACGACATGCAGCAAATGTTTGCTCTACAGCTTAAATCAGACTTGTTTAACCTGTAAAAATGTGAAAAAGGTGGCGTGCATCTGTATTAAATAGCATTTTAACAGAAGGAATATCACGCCAGCTATTCCATTGCTGCAGGTGAACCTGCTCTGCAGTCGCAAGAGTTTTTTTTTTTGTTTTTTTTTAACAGACTTTCTCTCAAAGCCAAACAAAAATCATCAAGCAAATATACAGCAAATATATTAGTCAATGTTCCAGTCATTGTTAATCAAACAGGACACTAAACAGTTGGGTTGTGGCCTGAATCTGAAGGACGTTTTGCAGTTTTCTGGAAGTTTGTTCCAGATTTGTGGTGCATAGAAGCTGAATGCTGCTTCCCAATGTTTGCTTCTGGTTCTGATGCAGAGCAGAACCAGAAGACCTGAGAGTTCTGGAAGGTTGACACAACAACAGCAGATCTTTAATGTATTTTAGTGCTAAGCTGTTCACTGATTTATAAACTAACAGAAGTATTTTAAAGTCTGTTCTCTGAGCTACAGGGAGTCCGTATGAATTTCCAGTACAAATGAATTTACCAAATTTCATTAGTAAAAAATAGAAAAATTACATTTCAAATTTTTCTTCCACTTCTCTGACAGTTCCCATGGGAAGACACGTCTGTAATAGGCCTGATTTATCTAAAGGTACTTTTCTCTGATAAAACAAGATTACAGATGAGCATTGTGATTGGTCTTCCAGCTAACAGAGCGACTGGGTTTACCATGTACATATATAGCCTTGTCAAGAGATGATTTTTCTCCTGAGAGAAGCAGCCATTCGATTTTCAGACTTTCACTTTATCCATCAAATAACATCGAGATAGAATACATTAAAGTTTAGGGGAATAACATAAAATGGGTGTCAATACTTTAGCCAACCACTTTAAAGTTTGGACTCATGTCCAGAATGCCCAACAATGATAACAATTGTTCTGTACTGGTTATTCATTACTTATCTATGACTAAATATGACAAAAACCATTTTAGCAAACATTTCGGATTCAGTTCTGTAAGATTGAAAAGACCGAGCTCCGTCAGCAGTCCAGTTTCTAACATATATATTTAATGTGTTTTCATCTTGGTATTCTAATGCACCTTCCATTACAGACCACAGTGTGTGTTAATGTGACTGCAGCCTGTTCATCAGCGCCTCTGATAGAAAAACAGACGGTCGTCGTCTCTCTGGCCCCCTGCTGAGCAAACCTGTGAAACCAGACGGTGACGTTTAGCGTATTACCATGGCCGTCTACAGCCGTTTCCCTGGGATGTTGTGTGTAAAAAGAACGGGCTTAATGACTGCTGGGATTTATTTTAAACTTGATGAAAAATGCAAGATGAGAAAATGCAGTTTTCCATTCCAGAAAATGGAATGGAAAACTCCAGATAAGGAGACTGATAGAGTCTCCTTATCTGAGGAGACTCTATCAGCTCTGAGTATGTTCAGCACTGAGGGAGTGTGTGTGTGTGTGTGTGTGTGTGTGTGTGTGTGGTTGGTGAGTGTGTCCTTGTGAGAAATAACAACAACAAAAAAAGCTATCAATGATGAAGCTCGGATACCCTGATTCACCATGGTAACTGGTCAAGAAGCAGCAGAAGCTTTATTGTGGGAAAAATCTGAGAACAGCAGAGTTTAAAAAGCAGCACATTGGAAATACAGAAAGACTCTTTACATGAATAAGTTGATTCTCTCACATCCACAATCTGAAAAAAATCTCTTACACAGATTTCACTGGTCGGATTCATGAGAATTCATATAATATGTCGTCAATTGATCACTGATCAGGAAAATCAGTTTCTTAAGTAGAGTTCTGTGTAACAGAAGATCAATCTGGATCTGGTATGATCTGCTTAGCCTTAAACAAACTTCTCTATTTTTTTCTTTCCATATAGAATAGAAATAAACTTCTGAGTGAAAACTTTGTCCTAGATACAGCCATTTATGTAAATGTACATAAATCTACATAAATGACTGTAGATGTACATTTACAGCCATAATGTACATAAATGGCTCAAAAATGACCTACCAGTAAACATTACATAAGAATCTTCCTCAAAGAAAATTTGGATATTTTCTGTTATATAAGCAAATCAACATGCTATGTATGACTTCAACATAAGGAATATTCAGCATGTGAGCAAATAATCAAAGAAAAACAAAATAATGAACATTTTTCTCTACCAGTAACGATCCTCTCCACTGTGTGCTCCACTTGTTCTCTTCTGAAGTGGACCAGTTCAAGTCCAGTTCCGTCTAATAAAAAAAAACAAAAGAGTCTTTTCTGTCTGTTCTGTTCTCAACAGGAAGTTTGAGTTTTGAAAATCATAAAAGGAATCCAGCAGCAGTGGACTCCACCTGTCCTTTAGGAGGACCCACCCAACGGGTCAGCAGCAGCTAAAACCACCAGCAGTTCATATTATGAGCAAATACTCAAATATCAACTATTTACAGTCAAGACACTTTATGCATAAACTTAGAAAGGGAAAAATAAAACTTCAACATATATAAAGTCTTCTCTGGTTGGGGTTATCAATCAAACCATTTGTTCCAAATTTTGTACAATATATTCTGACTTAATGTTAAATGCTCCATCTAGAAATGTTCATTTTCTTGCAATCAATTATAGTTGGTGTTATACATCATTCTCTGTTTTTGACAACATAATTTCATAAGGAATAAACAGGAAAAAAATACAGAGAAGCCAGAATATTTACTTTCCTGGTGTATAAATGATTTTATTGCACCGTAAAGTAAAAGCTGAGTTTAATTTTCTCTAATTTGAGGAATGACAATAAACCTGTGTGCCAAGAAAACTCTGTACTTTATCAGCAGAAACATATTCATACATCACTCTCCATTTCTTAGCATTTGTATTTGTTGTCAGGTTTGCCTCCCTTTCTCTTTGCCCTAAAGCTTCTTATATGTGGATATCACTGGTGATTTGTCAAAGCTGAACTACAGCAAGTAAATCCTGCTTTTTTCACCTCTGCAGACGGCTGCAGTCCTCTGGGAAATGCTTCCGACATGAGTGACATGAATTTAAAAGGTTCAGCTTAGGATCTTGAGTGCAAGAAGAAATTTAGAAACTGGCATAAAAATTCCTAAAGAAGTACTTGCATGTTGTCACTATTGAGTTACATCCACTGTATATATTTTATTGAAGTCCTATGTAACATGAAATAGTGTATACTACTTCCTACACTTTCTAATCCCATAACTGGATTACTTCAAATTTAAGGACTGTGGGATTTTAAAATTTTTACTTTCTCTGATCTCCAAGCTGAACCAGAACAAGACGCCTCTGTTCAACACCGAGGAACAAGTTTCTACAGAGGACAAATCTATAGAAATGAAATGAGAAAACCTTACCAATGATTCAAAATAACAGAGAGACTGACAAACAGTTACCAGGAAGTCCAGTAAGTAGTTCACCACCCAAAGAACTGTTCCAAAATGAAACCGACAGATAAATCCCACCCTTTAGATCTGATCAGATGTTTATCAGGATGAATCCTTCTCTTAGATGAGACTCCATGACCAGCACTGAGCCAAGTTGCCCCTCCTTCTTCTTCAACCCCAAGAAAAGAAACATGACACACCCCATCATCCCTCCAACTGGAATCCCATTGAGTTCCACTGGAAAATAGGTTTTGCTGCACCTCAACAGGAATCTACAGGGGAAAACTCACCTTCAACCGTCAATAGGATGTATGAGACAAAAACATTTTCTCCTAAAGTGATCCAGAAAGGAAAACATGCCAAAAGTTCATGTTGCAAAGGAACGGGGCAAAAGATGGGATGTCGCCCTGGGTGGTTGTCAATATCATCCATTTCAGAAACTACCACTAAGTACAAGTGGTTGGTTTTCACCAGACTGTCTAAATCAACCTCAAATTAAAGATTTAAGTACCACCAGATCACTTCTACTGGCTCAGCTAAACATCCACTACACAGCTTCCCTTTGGTAGGAATTTCTGTCAACTTCTTGCTCCAAATCGTTCTCAGCAGCTGGTTGAACGACTCTTAGGCTGAGACTCCTTGGCAGAATTTTACTACGTTCACAGAAACAGAAAAAAATAAATAAAAATCCACTGTTCTGCATTTGTAGTGTTGAAGCTCCTTCAGGCTCCTTAGTAAAATATTGTCAAAATGTGAGGGTTAGTTCCAAATTGCATTGTTTCAGTATGATAAACCTGTACACTGAGAAGGAAAATGAATATTTTGTAAAGAATGCCATGTCAAACTGAATTTACTGTCAGATAAAAAAAATTGAAATATCGATATATTAATATTCTGTGAACGTAATGAAAAAGTCTAAAACCTTGTGAATGTGACAACACAGAGGAGTAGAAGCTTCTCCTTCCTGTTATTAATGATGGCCTTGCAGTGGAGGTGGAATCTTTCCCCAGAGCTAAAGAACTTCTAGGATTATGTGCTCTTACTTGACAAGTGAGCTGCTCTTTGTTAGGCTTTATAAAGGGGATGTCTATAAAAAAAAAAAAAAAAGTATATTAAAATGTGATTCATTTGCAAAACTTGTACAGAGAACAAAATTTGCAAGGACACTCAGTGGGGACCTGGAAATTCAACCACACACACACACACACACACAGGAGTACACAAAGGAAAAGACAAGTTTAATTAAAATTTCAGATTCTGGTTGATGCTCAGGATGAGGTCGTCAAACACAGCACTGAGAAGAGAGGCGAGAAGGCTGGTGATGCACAGATAAAGGAAAGGTATCTTAGAAATGTCCAGCTTAACTGACCTGTAGATCAGTGGACAGGAGGAGCAGAGAAACCAAGGGTCTGACGACAGGGAGGTGCAGGTAACCAGGGTGAACAGGCTACTGTGGAAGCAATGAAGATCTCCACAAGGAGATCCAAGAGGCAACAACACTGTAATCAGGCAGGGGTCAAACACAGGAGGACAGAGAGAGCAAACTTAGCTGGAGGGGCAGGCAATACTCGGTGGTCGTGAGGCAGAGCTTGGGTCAGGGTCCAGGAATCCAGAACAGAAGGGATCCATGAAGGGCTCGGCAGGAGGGGTCAATCCGAGGACAGAAAAGGGTCGTAGAAACGCTGAAGGCTTGGCAGGAAATGTTGGATCTCTACTGGCTCGTGGCTGTTGATAATCTGGCAAGGAGGCAGAGGCTGAGAGGTGTTTGTGTAGGGCGGAGCCCAGGTGAGCTGAATGAGTGTTTAAACACAGCATGGACAGAACATGAACTTTACATTTGATAGGTAAACATCCAACAGGTAGTTGAGAGTGTGATATGGATATGGAAACAGTAGAACATGTAATAATTCTTTCTGAAAAATATACAGTAAGTAGAGAGAAGCAAAAACAAGAAATTAGGAAATTTGATATAGACACATTAAAACTTAGCAAGATATTAATTAAACATAAAATTAATAAAGCAGTTATTAAATTTTTGAAGGAAACAGGATTATATAAAAGAATTTAGGTAACAGGGAGATACTCTGGTCCTCACTCCAGCATAGTAGATGGCAATAATACATCTTAACATTGGATGTCACCCGCCAGTAAAAATCAGAAAGAAGAAAAAGACAGAATAATGAATCATGACAAAATTACTGTGTTTTCCTGCCACCTGGATGCGGCTTTAATGGAGGGACTCCAACAGTGAGGGACAGAGATGATTACAGATAATTGAAGCACAGTGCTGGATAATTTGTCATCTTTTAAAGACTCATCAGACAGCCATTCCCCAAGACGGGGAGCTGTAGAATGTGAAATGAGCTTATATTGTAATGCCTGCTTAAGTAGAGGATTATGTCACATGACTTAGTGATGAAACACCAGACGTGGTCACTTATGCCTCACTTCCTGACATTAGATTGAAGATTATTACGTACTCAGCAGACAGCCATGGGTTTCTGTTACCTAATAAATGAGCCTTTGGGTCTGAATCTGTAGGACAAAGGATCCAGCAAGAGGTAGTGAGGTCTTTCAAAGTGATAACAATGTTGGATGGGTTTGGCCAACCAGCATGCTGTTGGACTGCATGACAGCCTCGGAAGTTTCAAGAACACGGCTGGGACCAGTTTAGGGGAGGAGACGTTTTGTGGCGCAACACCAGGAAGTGGAGGAATCCATCAAAGCACAGATCTCTAGTTAAACAAGGTTTAACATTTAAGGTGTAATTATAATTTGTTTGCTTGAATGAGTTCCACTGGTTTCTTCATTGTCCTCAAATCCCCCTGTGTTCATTGATAGAGGTCAGTTTTGTTTGATGTTCTTAGCTCATTTCTTTTGGGCCCCTTTTCTAGACTTATTTTTATGAATTTCATTGAGGAAACGCCAGTGTTCTAGAAACAATCAGAAAACCTGGACTAAATCAATAAATTCAAACGGGTCCCATTAATGATCAAAAATGATTTCACTGGAGAGAGTTTGGTCAGCAGATTAGGCTCCAATGCCTGTTAGTGAAGTCCCTACATATGTGATTATTGTTCAGTACAGTAGAAATGGTAGATATTAAACTCTGGGGTTTAAAGTAAATCTTGCCCTGATAACAGTTTCATTACAAACATCCAACAAAGCGGAGATGAAGTGTGTTTGCTCTTCGTTTATTGCTCGTTCTTTTGCTTTCTTCATTCTGCTGATTCCTCTAAGAAGCAGACAAAGACACATTTATTCAGACTGGCTTTTTTTATTCTCGTTATCTTGTTTGGTTTTTGTAAATTTGATTATTGTAAATCCCATTTGCTGGTTTTGACCCGTTAAAGGCAATATTAGTAAAGTGTGTCAAGTTTATCGGTTAAGAACCAAGTTTTTCTGAGTAAACCAATGAGCACATTGCTGCTCTATAGTCAACATCACCAAACAGCATCTAACTTATCAAACAAACTGTTTGAGTACATCGCAGGGATGTACTCAAACCTCTTAATCCCCTACTATGCAAAATCAAGGCTTGGCATGGCTGTAGAGGCAAATGTCACAGGCTGCCGTTTACCTTCCCACTCAAAGCCCAGAGCTGCTCCACTGCAACAAGTCAGGGTGAATAAATGAGGATACAGCGAAATGCCTGTGTGTGGTTTTCCTCGGATGTTGATAGGAGTAGAGAGGCTACACACACACACACACACACACACACCCACACACACACCACACACACACACACACACACACCACACACACACACACACCACACACACACACACACCACACACACAGACAACCAACTGGTTTTTCTGTCATAGATGTTATAAATAAATCAGTCATCTAAGAAATTCATTCTGGATCAAAATGAAAACATTCAGATGCTAAAAAATACAGTTGTTAAACATTGAATGTGTTTCTTATTTTTATGAAAGGCACATCATAGTAAAACATGGTGGTGTTAGCTGAAATACATAAAAATGGTAATTAATGGAGAAAAGTATGGCTAACTGCAACTATATAGTGTGTTTATAAAACTAGCTAGATTATACTGGATTTAAAGATATATCTTTTTTTTTTTTTTACAGTTTATGAATCTATTTATTAGCCTTTCAAACTGATGTGAAATTTTTGCTGGTCTGCAAAATGACAGTCCGTTGCTGCTCAACAATAACTGAATACATTGTTTGAAAATGGTATCTTCTGTTGAGTATTCATTACCCAATTCATTCTGAAATAACCACAGTACAATAGTCTGACCTTGTTGAATTCAGCACCTAAATATTACACACCTAAAACTAGCAAACACACCACAAACTAATTCAAACTGTCTGAACTACACAAACAAAACGTCACAACAAAATAAAACTAAGCTGTAACAAACCCCCCAAACATATCATCTCCAGCACTTCAAAAAAAATCACATTTCAAAAAGTGATCTACATAATACATGACATGTTTGATGATTAAGTTACCAAACATAGAATTTCAAGATTCTTCAGATCCTCATCTGGATCTGAAGATGGTGAGCTAGAAAAAGGACAATGGACTTTATGATTGTGGAATTAATGTATTCTAAGTCAATTATCTTGTCTCTCATTGTACTTCTGTAATTGTCTGTTTTTATTCAAACCACTTAATATATATATACACCAAAACTAAATGCATTGCCTCCTGTTGTTCATTCACACCTCAGGCTCCTTAAAAGGACCCTCTTCTGACGCTGTTTTTGTAGCCGCAGTTCATAACTGTTACATTTTTATGACTGTGGTTATAATAGAACTGCAATAAGATCTTTGCATAGGACCCTATTTAAAGAGCAGGCTCCTCAGGGAACACAGCACTATCACACAGGATAGTGCTGTTGCCTCCTTCGAAGATAATGTATGGAGTCTTCACTTAAATTTGGCAAATTTATATTTGCCTTACTCTTCTCTGATTTTATTGCCTATAGTGAGCACCTGTGCACAAAGGAATGATACATTTCAGATCAGGAGGGAGGGAGACATTTCTCTCTGCTGCTAGCAAACCTTACACTATTTAAAGTTGACAATTTTTCTGTTTATATTAACAGACAGGCT
This sequence comes from Alfaro cultratus, assembly GCA_903066825.1. NCBI lineage: Eukaryota > Metazoa > Chordata > Actinopteri > Cyprinodontiformes > Poeciliidae > Alfaro > Alfaro cultratus. The sequence continues at coordinate 19,033 of CAEFZX010014907.1, forward strand.
CTCATCAATGATATGACTTGTTCTCCATATTTTTATTTCTGCAACATAAACCACCTTCCTTCTCTCTCTCTCACACTAATGACCTGAACTTTCTGCTTTTTGGTCTTTTGGTCTCTCAAAAGCCTTCAGATGGTTGAAAACAGAGCAGCCCGTATTATAATAGAACCTCCTCTTTGCATCAGACGGAAAACTTATGGCTTAAGAAAATAATGCTCTGCAATTCTGTTGTATTTTGCCTATTTTCTACTGTGCCTTTTATTGTACCGTGTCTGACTAGAACTTTATGGCTAAAATAACAGAGTTGGATACCAAGTCACTGTCAGCATTATTTGAAAACAGCGGCTACAGAGGCAGCTCTCACTCAGTTTGTGCACAAATCTGTAGTTTTGTATGCAAATCACTCATAAGTCCAGAGGCCAGAGATATTCTGCATGTTTTGAGTTTAATTGAATAAAATTAGTTTTGTAATGATTTAATATGCTCTGCATTTTTCACATTTTTGGCTATTATTATATTTATATATATGTTATTTAGAGAAGACGTCCCTCTGAAAATTCTTTAAAATCCTTTTTAAATTGTATTAATTCTAACTTGTCTAACTTTATTATTTTATTATTTCTTTATTTCCTATTATTATTATTATTATTATTATTATTATTATTATTATTATTATTATTATTATTATTATTATTACAGTTACATAGTTGACCTCTGGCTAAACTCCAGAGAAAACTACAGTCAGAAACATCATGTTTTGCTGCACAGGTTCAGTGAAGTCTGATCAGAGTGCTGCGAAGCTTAGACTGGGTCAAAATATGTAATCCTTTCTTATGTCAAAACTTACCAACTTCTGCCTCAACAGCACAAGCCAACAATTTCCATCAAAAAAATACAAATCTCCATTTTTTTCTTTCAAAAGTTAAAGGTTTAAAGTTTTCTTGCAGCTTTGACCATGTCGTTGTGCCAGTATTGAGAGAGAAAACAAACTGCGGCCTGGTTCAGCCGAACCATCCAGAACCTGCCTGCTCTCTTCCAAGCCCAGTCAGAGCTTGACCTGTTTGGCAGAGAGGAATGGGCCACATGTTTGGCTGCCATTAGATAAATGGAAACAGGTGCATTTGAAAAAGAGCCAGGTGATTGTGTGTTCCTTAGAGCGGCCCAAAAAGCGGGCGACCTCAAAACCAATCCATGCCTCCATTTAGTCTGTGCCGACACAGAGGGATGACTCAAGCTGCTGGAAATGTGTGGCTTTTTTTTTTTAGACTGCTGAGTCTTTCTGCAGAGAATGAGAGTACATCGAAACAACATGCATTAAAGGCTTCTAAGTGCTTAGATAAAAACATATAATCTGACCTCTGCAATAGGTAAAAGCCTTTCTAATCATGTTGAGTAAGCACACAAAGGAAGGACATTTGGGTTCCATTTTTGTAATTGTTCTTCCTCTTACTAGACCCTCGTTGTTGCTGCTCTGCCTACAACCGGATTCTCTTTCTGCAGCTCTCTGGGAAAATCTGCCTCTAACTGAATCCAACACAATTTTCCATCAGAATTAGGCACTATGTTGAGTCGGTCAGTCAGATCACAGGCACTCTGTGCACTAATGCTGGATAACCAGTCATCATTCTAAATTCATTGTTAAGCTTCAAGAGGTAGTTTTATAAATATCAACCCAGAACAACTAGAACCAACATCTAGTTTTATACCCCTCTAATCCAGAACAAACTTAAGATCCAGAATAACCCCTCCCACAGCAACCATTCAGCTGTGCAAAATGACTGGGTTGGACCTAGCTCAACCTGAGAGCTGAGTGACTCCTCCTTCTGCTCCTTCAGACTAGCCAGCAGCAATTAGCAAACTCCTGGTGAAATTGCGCATCAGCGGAGCTCATTATAGGAGCTACTTCTCAGAGCAACGCTGGTAAAAATGTTGCTAAAGGATTAATAGAGGAGCCATGTTGTGATGACTTCCTGGAGGTGGAGTTTTAGAAAGAACAAGGAGTTTTTAAAGATGTTAATCCTGTGTTGTTGTTGTTTTTTTTTACTCTAGTGGCTTTTTTAAAGTGTTCAAACAGAAAAGTAGGTAATGCAGCAAAGATCACGAGGCCAGGATTCGAGCCTGTGATGGCCGCATCGAAGACTCAGAGAGTTTAGATCAATAAAGGTAAATCTGTCTCTGCTCATGTTGAAAGCAAAAGGCAATTTCAGCTGGCTTTAAGTATCCACATATTGATGTTCTTTTATATTACTTTTTGTTAGAAAGGACTCACATTACCACACATTTAGCACAGACCTCACCGTTAGAAAGGCTGAGATGTCACAACTGTTACCATACACTCAAATAAAAAGGGCACATGTGTATTAGGAGGTCGGGGATTGTGACTTAAACAGTAAGTGACATTAAACACTGTCAGAAAGCCCAGATAACCTTTGGTTAACCAGCCAACTTCCTCTGGATGGGAATATCTGATGACACTTACTGGATTGTGCAGCTAATTGTCTGTGAAATCCTCCTACTGGGAGTGGATGAGACTGAAACACAGCTGTGAAATACAGCAGAGCAATAAAAGTTTCCTAACTTGCACACATTACCACATATTGGTAGGGGCAGCAAGCAAATATGTGAAAGAAGGCGTTATGGTCCACTTTGGAAAGTTGAACTTTTTGGCCTGTATACAATATGTTAAGCTTTCTGGGAAGAAAATAATCCCCCTGACTACACAAAACCCACAAACAACAGGATGTATGTTCCAGTGTCTTAGATTCTGTTTTTAAATTCTGCCTGCAGAACAAAATGATCACAGAAAAATGTATATATTTATGCCTCTGGAGAGCTGCTGCTTTGTACGTGTGAAAGATGAAGGTATCTGTTTTAGATGATGGAGTCATCCTCACTACAACACTGTGCTAACATGGCGGAGGTATGAGTGATGGAGAAACAGCCGGGAGAATGGAGATAAGACCCAAAAGAGCAAGTATGGCAAATGATGTTTGTATTATCCACTCTGAAGCTATTTCTAACATAGAAAGTTCAATTCTGTTTTTTCCAGGTAGGTTATGCATTTAATAGCTTAATGAAGTACCTATGTTTTTATTTCTACCATATGTGAGTTACACAATGGAGTAATTCAGATCATATTTTCTAACAATTATTAAAATAATAACTCAAAGTTCAACAGTGTAGAGTTTAACACTCCTGCCTGAAGGAGATTCTGTCACCACTTTGTCTATGAAGAAATGCCTTTGATACATTTGAATATGAATTTGAGAAAACAAAAATTAGTAAGGCTTTCAATGCAAAAGAACAGCTGTATATATATGTTATTTATTGCTGTTTTTATTGTTTTTACTGTTGATTCTATGTTGCATTATGTTTCTCTTTTTGATATGATGTAAATCACTTTGAAATGCCTTGCGGCTGAAATGTGCTATACAAATAAAATTTGATTGATTGATTGATTGATTGATATATTCCCAAAGACCCCTTAGCTACCTGACAAGTTGCTTGATGTAAAAACACTAAGTTCAGCGCCTAACAGTTCCCACACAATCAAACCTAGCTAATGCTAGGTGATTTGCAACATTTTCTTATTACACTAGAAATAGTAATTTTTTCGGAGTTAACATTATTTTCATCAAAAAGAGTCATTTTTATACATTAGAGAGTGAAATCATTTCAGTTGGTCAATAGAATCGGAGTAAAAAAATAGAGTAAATCATATCGGAGTAAAACAAGAACACGCCCACTGAAGTTCCTTAAGTTTCGTTTCTTCCACCATCTTGTTATCCCGCAGTGGAAACGGAGGCGACGGTTAGCTGTGTGCCAGGTAAGTCCCCAAATGGGTTGTTGATATATTTTAAGTGGGGTTTTATGATTTTTTTAATTATTAAGACTAATTATGATGACGTGCTGCTGTATGGTCGTGGGGGGAAGGAGGGGTGCAGCGAGGAATTAACATGGTTGGCTAACTAGTTAGCATGTGTGCTTCAGCTAACTTAATTTAGCCGTTTACAACAATGTAAGCAGAAAAAAAAACATCAGTGTTGTACAATGCTGCGTCCTTTATTTTATTTTCACAAGTCAAGGCTGTCGCTATTTTTAAGCTGAGTTTAAAAGAGGAGCGAGCTGTGCTAGCGGAGCTCTGCTAGCATGTGGAGTCAGGATTCCGCCCAGAAAATGGCGCGGGAGGATTATGCTAGTAACTTTTCTTGAACGTAGAGCAACAATAAAAAAAATAAAGAATTAAAGTTGTGGTTTGTATGCAAAGTGTGTAAGTTGTCAGTAAAACATTTTTGATTTACTATTGTATCCATAAACCCCGTTTACATCGAGTTGTATGGCGCTGATATGTTTTTTTGTTTTGTTTTTTGCTGTGTCTATAGGACAAGTCCTTCCAGTCGTGTAAAAGAAGACTATCCAAAGGGTATTATTACCTTGTTCCCTTACCTGGCTGGTCCTAAGAGCAGATTTGGCTATGTAAGTTCAAAACAGAAGTTCAACCTCTTGGCTATGGTTGAGTAGAAGAGAAAATATTTCTCTTTTGCATGACGTGTATCTGTGCCACTTGTTTTTAACTTTCCAATTTTTAAACCTTTGTAGAGTTCATTGTTCCAGTGTTGGTCTACTGCAGCTTGAAGAATAAACATTGTGAAGAGATTTTATCTATGTAATTCAAACAATGTGAAATAAAATCTGTAAATCACAGCTACTAGCATTTATGGTTGTCTTTGCTTTCACAGCTTTAAAAACATTTATAATTCACCTACTTTTAGGAACATTATTACAATGCAGAAGATGGAAGTGGGTATCTGGCTTGGAGACTGAAGTTTGTCCAGAGGGAAGCTTCTAATGGACAAAAGAAGGTCCCCAGACTGTCACAAACCCAAACAGGTATATGTATTTATACTTGTACACATTTCATCCTGCAACCAAACTGCACAATAGGAGTCTCACATTCATATAAATTTTTAGGGGGACCAACAATTGATAGAAGAAGACTACCTTATGACATATAGCTTGTGTTCTGAGGCCATTGCGCTGATGAAGCACACATCTGATGAAGAAACTGTTATGAGGAAGATGAAACAGACTTTCAACTGTCGCCAGAAGATGATTCATGACCCAGTGAAGTCATCTAGTATCTTTTTGGACTTCCCAAGATCCCTGGAATAGGTATGTTTATTTTCACTTCAGTTTAACCAACAAAGATTAAGCTAAGATGGATGTGAGAAAGTTTAACAAAATGATTTTTAAAACCTTCACTTCATCTATTCTCCAGGTTGAGCAAGATTTTACATTGATGTTTGGGGAAGCCATCTCTGCAAAGTTCCTGGAGAAGTGGCCCACTGTCTACAAGCAGAAAGTCCTCAAACAAAGCCGTGGTCTCACACAGTCTGATGACCTTGAGAACCTTCTTCACAATGCTGAAGGCACAACAGAAGTGGAAAATGGTAAGTTGCAATGACTTATAAAGAAAGTGTTTAATGTAACAGAATTTTATACGTATGAATTGGTTCAATATAAGTGCACCTCCTCCTGCCGTCAGTGTTTGGTAAGCTTACTCTGGAAGTATTAACACGGTTGCAAATAAAAAGTTTTGGTAGCTTATGTTTATTTTACTTTTTCTTCTAGGATGGGACAGTGACATGTCATCCATTTTGATCCTAGTGCACCTCCTGCCACCGTCACCTCATGGGCGCAAGAGACCAGGAAAACTCTCAGCCAGACAAGCCAGTGAACATCTTGTCAAGTTTGTCAAGGTAAGGTTACAGTAAAGGGAACATTTATGTTCATCAAAATTCTTTATTCTTCCCTTTTTTATATATATATTTATTTAATTATTTATTTGTATTTCTTGTGAAGTTGGTCTTAAATTTCATTTCAAGTGACATTTAAGAGGTCCTGAAAAGTAATTTGCCTTATCTATTAGAATCCTGTCTTCTTTGAAACCCAAGACTAATCATGTTTTATTCTGTTTTTGCCACAGACAGGAACCAGCATCCAGGAGCACCTTGATGGCATCGCAGAAAGCCGTCAACCAAACCTGCTTGCAGTAGGGACTCAGAGGAGCGTGATTCACAAGTACCTCATTGTGATTGACAAATATGCCATACCTTGTAAATCACAAGGTTCTCTTGCCTGTTTTGATGAGCTTTTTAAAGCTCACTTTGTGTTCGGCACTTCATATGTCTGAATGAGCATTTCAGTGCTTTTCAAGTTTTGTGTACAAGAGACGGACCTCATGTTATTTATGTAGAAGAGCTTTACTGTTACAGAGCTTTTGATTTACAGGTGTCATACAGTCATGGAGATGCAAATGTTTATATTGTTCCATACTGTTTCCTGTGAACAATAAAAATGGCTGTTCAAATACTGATTTCTGGTCTATGCATTGTACTCTTACAAACTCAGCTGTGTATTATAGCTGTAAAACAATTGCTTAGTGAGTGGAATAAAGTTAAATTTGGTACTATTTTAGAATTTAATTAAATGTTTAACTGCACAATATGGGATAAAATTAAATTAGGAGTAAAATTTTATACTATTAAGAGCACAATTTGACACTATGGAATAAAATGTTATTCTATTTTGTGTAAAATTCCTTTTTAGTTAGACTAAAATCTATCTCTACTTAGAATAGAATGCTATTCTCTAGAGTAAATTATATTCCACTTGGAGTTAAAATACGGTAGAGTAGTTTTTCTTTTAAACAATTTGGAGTAAATTCTCTTGGCATTGATTAAAATTTTTGCACTAAATGGTGTTGATTTTAATCTGTAATTTCAACTCTTCCATGAGAGTAAATTTCACTCTATTTAGACTGGGACCAAATGTATTTTTCAGAGTAAAATTTCTTTCAAATTGAGTAAATTATACTCTGGAAATTTTCCTGTGTACATGATTCTAGAAATGTGGTGGCTTCGGACTTTCCTTTAGTGAGTAAAATAATGACCCTGGGGTTCACGCAGAGCTACTAAATTTAATCTAGCCGATTTCAAGTGCTCGTTATTTCAGAGGGGATGCTATCGTTAACCTGGGTTACTGGAGCTGTGCAGTCGTGAGGGCTACTCGGCTGATTGTTCCTTAACTGAAGAGGGTCGTAACTCAGGGATTGAAGATAGTTAGAGCTAGACGAGATCCCCTCGACACCGGTTTAAACAGATTATCTAGCTAAAGCCTGCTGCAGGGTAAGACTCGAGGTTTTAGAGATTTTCCGGACCCGTTAGACGGAGAACTGGTCAGTAGCCAGTCCATAGGAGTTGTGAGGTTTAGGGCGGGGCTGGCTATTGCGTAATAATCATCAGGGGTTAAACTCTCATTTGCACCATGTTTGGTTTTTATAAATCTTCTCTTCTTCTTCCTTCACAGTGAAGCTGAGTCCTGCAGCAGCCGACGTTGTTTATTCTGAAGTAAGAAGAAACCTGCATGAAGATGCCACCATGTAGGCCTCAGCTTTTATTACAAAAAAAGATACCAAAACTGTAATCTTACCTACTGAAATTAGAAACATATATCAGTTTTGAAACAATCTTATTAACTACTTTTCTATCATGTTCCATAGTTTTTGTAATTGCCCAAAATTTCCCATTTGTAGATGTCAAACATTCAGTTTTCTTTTTGAGTTTTATGCTGCTCAGTGATTAATCTTTCCATTGCCTTTTAGATTCTAGATGTGCATTAAAGGAAATTCACATCACTTCCTGATTTAAAAAAGAAAAAACACCCTGAACACACTGACCCTGATTTAGTGACATGTTCTCGTTGCAATTTTGAGAAATTGTTTTGAGCTCAGATGACAGGGATGAAACACTTGACTTACATTTTCACGGTTTATGAAGAAATTACAGAGCTAAAATATCACTAGAGGCTCAGCGTCTGGTCTCTGTCTTTCTATCTAACCATCTT